>JAHLWY010000398.1:0-7500 GCA_020002185.1 Paraescarpia echinospica | reverse complement strand
CATCTACCAATTGGTGATATGTTTCAGAAAACACAACGATAGTCACTTTGAGTTACTTACTTTTGTTTTTACGATATACTTTCTAGTGGGTCTTTCTCCTACATTACATAATTGAGTGGTGTTCAACTCTCCAGATGGCGTCATTGTAAACTATAGTTAAAAATACTACAATGTTGATAATTAGTGCCTTTGGTGTGTTTCTTTGTGGATGGGTGTACGTTTGTATTATGCAGTGAGGTTATCAACGACATGACACTGTTTGTTAACTGTTCACATTACTTGTGTTAGGTAGTCGCAGTGCCGGTCAGCCATAACACGTGGAGACAGAAAAGAGGCCGAGAAACGATCGAAGGAAGCGAATACCATCAATTGGGTCGGATTTGTCACGGGAATTGTGATTTACGGGTTGAATATTTTAGTAAATTATCAGTTCATGTCACAGCTTTAGCAGACGACCTTAAAGGAAATAACAACAAGGCATTAGCTAAAATCCGTTTTCCATGTGTACACAAAGATTAACATTGTATGTAACATTTGACAACATTAAAAAATACAGAAAAATACGTTTGTAGACAAAATTCTATTTTAAACCCGTCTGTGTAGAGATTCCCGCAGAAAGTTGAAATTTAATGAGCTAGGCGATCACGTGGTATCGTGACGTCAATGCCGACTCGCGGCTTTGTTGACATCTATGCATCGCCATTGTTGTTCTCTCCATTCTCTTGTAACATCATGGCTAGTGGGAGTTTCGCAGAGTTTCAAGTGAAATCATACGATTTTGAGCCACTAGCGGGAACGGTTACAGCGGATGATTCGTCTAATTCCGCTCTTTCCGAGCGTTTCAGCGACGGTAGCGAAGAAGATGATGCGGAGTCGGACAGTCACAATGTAATATGTTCGCTCATGCAACACCGACTGGTAAGCTTCAACTTCATTATAATGACACATATGGTGTGAAAACTGTCGACAACAACAATTATATCGTTTTAGTACGACGTTATATTATAAAATGCGGTGTCAAAGCTGTACAGAGAGTTAGCTAGAGGTTGTAGCTAAGTAGGTCATCGGACGAAGTAATTGTAAACAGACTTGTCAAAGACAAACTTCACAAAGTTACGAACCGTCGAACGTCGTAAGCATGGTTGTCTGGTTTATGCGGATCGAGTTTAGGACGTTATAGCTACTTACGATATCACCCCTCTGGACAAAACCCACACTTTTTTAGTTGGACAGTTGTTCGCGAGATGACCATAATATCATGACATATATAATGACAGCTCTAGATTATCATTATGTCATTTATGTGGAACAATAATTTTATTACTCTGAGTCTGACACATAACAATATAGCTACTATATAATCAAAATAAACTAAAATAAACATTAAAACAACATGCAGAACAATTGAATAATTATGGTAATGGGTTATAGCCTGAAGGGTTATGTCCTAGACCTAGGGGTTTAGTGTAACCTTAGGGGTCTTATATGTGAGATGCTACCAGTGGGTATATATGTGCCCTACGACTATGTCCATAAAAATCATAAGGACATAGCATTTTTAATCACATTTTTTGTGTGACATATTTATTACAAATCCATCAAGCAAGTTTCAGAACACAGTTTTACTGGGTTGAATCATTACAAATTCATCAAGCAAGTTTCATAACACAGTGTTACTGGGATGAATCATTCCAAATGTTGGTAACTGTGTATACCTGGTAACACAATGTGAATCACCACACAGTGCACAGACTTATAAGCCAAACAACACCCATGGGAATACTTCCCCTGCAGGCAGATGAGAATATGGCTTCAGCAAATACCCATTGATAAACAAGTTATCTAGTCCATTTTGTTGATCACTTTACCTATGACATGCTAATAAATAGCATAGCTTCACATCTACAGACCAATTATTATCTTTACAGGGCAACTTCCCATTGAGCCGAGAAACTGCTGCACTACGACATTGGTTTGGCCAGTGCAGTTTCGGCAACGTGCGAAAATATGACGAAGTGAAGACTCTGCAACCAAGAAGTACCTCTCCCTGGAAGGGCAGCAATCTTTCCTCAAGGGAGTCTTGTTTGTAACACCCTCCTCTGTGTCAGTGTACTGGTCGACATGGTCATCGCTGTCACTGTTGCTGCTGTCACGACTAGTCGACTCATTGTCAGAGCAAACATACTCTGGATCTGCAGCAGATGTCACTTCCTCCCCGTTTTAGTCACTCGAGTCACTAATCGGACCAGTCAACAAACTGCACTGCACACTCGTTGACCTCACTGCTGATGTCACCTGCACAGCAACCTGCTCTGATGCACAGACTGCTTGCACTCTTCTCGTGCGAATTGATGGCCTGATGTCAACCTGAAAGCATTTGCTGCTCCTTTTTGGAGTGGAAGCTGTGACTGACTCATGTGTGGAATCCTCTGTATCACAGGAATCCGTACGAGAGCTGTCATATTCAGTTGCTGTATCTTCAGATGACCCATTCTTGGTCGACGGTGGACTATCTCGAGCTGCTGCCAGAATGTCAGCAAATAACTGAAATAACAAATGACCCTTATAGAATTTGCCAAAAAATAAATTGTTGTAGGTTTCTGACAAAAGCAAACAAAATCCTGTCTTTTACCACCTTGTCAGAAAGGAGTACATCCATTTTTCTAGTCATTTGCCCAGCTTCCAAGTGTGAACAGACTGCCTAGCTGTGAAAAATACAAATTAATAAATTAATTTCAAGTTGCAAGGTATGTATTGTTTATTCTATGATAAAAACATCATAAATAATTGATATCACGCTTACAGAATCTACACAGAGACATAGTTACTTTTGTTATGTTACACTTTTATGCAAACAATTACCTGGAAAATGTGACAATATATTACTTGTGAACATTTTATTTTTGGTTATAACTAATCATCTATTAAATATACAATAGATAGGTTTGCAACTTGCATTGCATTTATTGTTATTGTTTCACAACAAATGACCATTTTCACACTTGGTAGCTGGGCAACAACCCACATCCAAATGTGAACATATTTATTATTTGATAAATTTACTTGATTTTTTTAATAACATTAAGTTAAAAATCAAATAAATTCATTAATGACATTTTGTAACATCATTAGTAGAATCCTTATCCATTGATATAGTTACTATCATAACAATATGTGACTGCAGACATGAACAATCCTGCAATACTCAATTTTATAGTCACTATAGGAAGCCTGCTCCAGGAGTGGTGTAATAATAATAATACCTATTAGTAACAATAAGTTGAACAAAGCACAATATAATAACAGAAACAATGTAATAGTAACTGGCAATATATATATACATGTTTATTAATATATGATTATGCTTTCTGTATCCTATTGAACTAGTTTATCCAGGTTTTATGATTGCCAACATCCATCCCATGAATAATGTGGGAGCCGAATAATGGTCCTTGGTACATTTCTGAGCTTCTGTTTAAAAAAACATCATGACTTGTGCCAGTAATTAGCAATGCACCAAGCAGTAAGGTGTAATTACACTGATTGCAATCTATTAAATTGCAGTGACATTTCTTTTGTCTTCCATTCATTCATGTTATACAGACATAAAATGAAAAATATGTTCTATCCGTAAACGTTGTTAGTAGATAATACAAGATACAATAGTTATATTTTTGTTCTAAATATTTATCTCGGTACATACTGTAGTTCCAATTCAAAATGTAATGATAATACCTTCAAATGTAATAGTATATATTGCATGATGTACATTGTCTTCGATATTCAACTGTAATAAAATGGAAACTATGCAATAGCAATATATGACACTGTAATGTAATTCACCATAGGCCTGTGCACTGGAGTTATGAAAATACAAATCAATAAATTACTATTTAAATATTAAAAATTCTATAGTAACAAATGTAACAGTACTTGTGTGTTACAATAGTGTGTGTTATGAAAGCTGCTCTCTACTGTAAGAATTCTATAGTAACAAATGTAACAGTACTTGTGTGTTACAATAGTGTGTGTTATGTAACAGTACTTGTGTGTTAAAATAGTGTGTGTTATGTAACAGTACTTGTGTGTTACAATAGTGTGTGTTATGAAAGCTGCATCTACTGTAAGAATTCTATAGTAACAAATGTAACAGTACTTGTGTGTTACAATAGTGTGTGTTATGAAAGCTGCATCTACTGTAAGAATTATATTTATTGAAAACATTACTTTTGAAAACTTAAACATAATATATTATTAACTCGATGAATACATACTGTAATCTACAGGGTGTTCAATGTGGTAACCATTCAATATTAATAATAATTAATCACATCTACCTGCAAGGTTTACCAAATGCAATGGTGATCAGGGTGATGTTAGGCATGGGTTAATTGCATGGGTTAATTATAGTAATAATAAGTATCCGACGTGTCACATCCATGTTACCCAGTTCCTGCCATTTCCACCTAGCATGCTTTAATTACCAGTAGATCAGGTTCAGATAACTATTTTAACTGGAGGGAGAATGCAGTGGGCCAGCTGGAGGTGGCTGGTGTATTTGTTATTCATAGCAGGAAAGACCTACAAAGTGCAATGTCAACTGGTAATTAATTAGATTTGATCTTTGATCAGTTGACTAGGGCAAACACTACACTTAGTTACTCAGTCAAGTGGAGGAGTCACAACAAAGGAGTCCAATTAGCTGGATTAGCAGACAGGTGCCAAACACTGTAATAAACTGTTTCTACAGAGAATACTGATGGGGGATAATTCTTCAGCAAGTCATTGATGACATAAGACTTTAGTGAGTCATGTGTCAGAGGAGGAGATTGCCAGCAACTGGTTCCAACTATGAGAGTGAGACAGACCACTTCCTAATTTTATAATTTTTGTTTTAAATATCTAACTTATGCATGGTACTTTATGTGTACATACATTTGATGTTGATCAAAATGCATGGCACTTTCATAAAGTCCAAGTATTGTCATTTAAAAAACAACAAATGTTATGTATGAAAAATAATAATTAATTTATGCAAATTCAACGTTAAATACATTTGAAAATATAATTATTCTTCCATCTGCAAATTCACATTGCAATGTTCTACATCCAAGTATTGCTTCTTACGGTTTAAAAAACTTATTATAACAGACTAACCTGACTCGGCAACGAGTATAATTAAAATAATTATTTCTTATTTGCATGTAAAAGTAAATAGATTAATTAAATGCATAACTAACAAATTAGCATCAATTAATTTGCTGACGTTTTTGTTTTATTGCCTTACATTCCTGTAACCATGATAATGATAAAAACAGTCACCTGAATCGATTTGATTACACTATCAAATTTTCCACAAAACTGAGTATATGTAGATTTATTATAGTAGTATCGTGCATAGCTACAACATTTAGAATATAAGATACTTAGGAAGAGTTCCGTGATATGATTGGAACCAATGGGATACAATGACAATAAGTTGAATAACTTATTTTGACACTTGACACACACGAGACCGTCCAGTCCAGGCATTATACTAGACCTACAGAATAATAATAGTAGATATAACATGTAAGAATTACCTTGATTCGTTGCCGCTTTCGGTAAGCAGACCTCGTAAATTCACCACTCGTCGAAGGAACCTGGTACCCCAAAGAAGCCATGGGTGTAGTTGCTGAGTCGGCTGTAGTGACAGCGGCAGCGGAGCCTGCAGCGGCGACTGCGGCACTGGAACAACGCTTGCGAGACCCGCTTGCCTTCGACTCGGGCAAAGCGGCCGTCGATCCTGCCCGTGCCGACGCCTGTCTTCTGCGGATTGACGGCATCAATGCAGCTTCTACTGCCTGGAATATTGTTGGGACTGCATCGCTTTTCAACGATATTCGAGCACCAGGATGTCCAAGGGTTGCCAACATCTCCGGATCGCGATCAAAACAGCTTTTCTCAAAATGAGCGGAGCAAAGCCGGCTGTGTTTCTTCAATAAAACTGGATCCGTAGGGAACCGAAAAAAATGGTGTATTGCTGTATGTTTAGAAGAGTTTGCATTACAACCGAATGCCGCACAATGAACCATGATGATATTCGCATTACACAGCCACCTCTGCTGTCATATTGCTGAGAATGAATGTAAACAAGCGGTCGCTGTATCGGCAGAGTCAACTCTGACGTCACATCTCAGCATCCCGAAAAGCGCGCCAAAAATATGCATATTCGAAAATGTCCGGATGTACAGCATAAAATGTGGAATTTTTAATTCTTCGATTTTTGGGGATTTTTTTGGCTTGGTGGACATGGAAATATATAGCAGGATCTAATTTAATATGAATTCAAGCAATAGATGTTTTTATTCCCTTTAAGTGAATCGCAGTCTGCAGTGCTAACGTGTACGCAATCAGTAGTTAATGGGATTTTTAATCCAAGTATACGAGGGTTTTATCTGACACTAATGTATTATCTCTGGTTCTTCGACATGCCGTAGTGTTTTCGTAACTAAATTATGTTAAAAAAAAGTTTATAACCATTCAACAATATATTTATTTGACGTGAAAATATGCTTTCATGGTAATCGCATACACGTGTGTAAAGGATCCTACTGTGATTGTTTGAGACTAATGCAAGCATGTGAATTTCACATTAGTGAATTTCACATGATATACAGCTTAACGTCTTAACATCTAAGAGCAATGTTGTCGCACAGTGCCAGAATATATTACTTTGAATTTTACACGATTGATTTATGTTACAGTAAGTGTTACAAACAATGTTACACAGTGGAATCGTATTAAAATCAGGGTCCCCATCATCGTCATTTTACTACGCAACTCTCCATTATACCGTTAAGAATACTACTGATATGGCATAAATATTATGAGTATTGCTTGGATATGAATTATCATTGCATCGTCGTCCAGTATCTAGAAAACAGACTATTGTTAAAATGCATTAACACGAATTCAATGTTTATTGTTGAATGAGTTATACATTAACATGATGGTTGAGTTTACAAACAAAACGTAATTATATATTACTAAGGTTTATGTTATATATGCCTCAAGTAATTTATTGGCAACGTATTGCATGACATAGAGAGGCTTCAGCATTATTTACTGTGTGGATGGCCCAAAGGTACCTCAAGGTTTTATTGAGATTCACACACTTGTTTTCGTGAATTGCTTTATGAACAAACACCGCGTTACCGCAACTCCAACCTATGCACAACTGAATGCCAGATCAAACTAATAAATGCAACTTTATTCCTTGAATGCCATAGTGTTCTTTTTTCAATCCAATTTCTTTAGTCTTATTTTATTTGTATACCTTGCGTCGCATTCTCAAACATTTCATCGCAGATGTCGATACACACCGGATGGTGTTATTGGTGCGCAGACGCTGGATGCTCTGATGGTAATGGCAAGCGATTTAGTCCCGTTGTTGAGGATTAGCCCTTGTCGCAGAGCCAAATGTTTACGTTTCGAACACAGGCCTCCATATGCGCAAGT
>JAHLWY010000397.1:0-36419 GCA_020002185.1 Paraescarpia echinospica | reverse complement strand
CTTACGTACAATTTTCTTGTTACTTACGTGACTGAGATGTAAGGGTAACATACATTCCCCTTTGTGGTTAATCTAGTTATGGGTGTAGCTTGATAGCAGACTAGTCTTCATGAAGATTTGTAACATGCAGGACATCAATTTGGGGTAAGACCACATTAAGGATCCGTCCGCCCAAAGAGTGCACTTGAAAATACCATTTTTGGAGTGAATTGCGTAAATTTGTTTCGATTACTTTGACATATGACATGTTTCTTTTGTGAATAATGAATGTATTACTGCATTAGACAAGATACAACATCAAATGGGAATGAGTTTTCACACCCATAACTTACGTACAATTTTCGTGTAACTTACGTGACGGAGATGAAACGGTAACATACAATCCACTTTGTGGTTAATCTAGTTATGGATGAAGCTTGATATCAGAGTAGCCTTCGTGAAGATTTATAACATGCAGGAAATCAATTTGGGGTAAGACCACATTAAGGATCCGCCCGCCCAAAGAGTGCACTTGAAAATACCGTTTTGGAGTGATATGCGTAAATTTTTCTCGATCACTTTGATATGGGACATGTTTGTTTTGTGAATACTGAATGTCCTAATGCATTAGACAAGATAAAACATAAAATTGGAATGAGTTTTCACACCCGTAACTTACGTACAATTTTCTTATAACTTTCTTGACGGAGATGTAAGGGTAACATACATACCCCTTTGAGGTTAATCTAGTTATCGGTGTAGCTTGATAGCAGACTAGCCTTCGTGAAGACTTGTAACATGCAGGACATCAATTTGGGGTAAGACCACATTAAGGATCCGTCCACCCCAAGAGTGCACTTCAAAATACCGTTTTGGAGTGATATATGCGTGAATTTTTTTCGATCACTTTAATATGGGACATATTTGTTTTGTGAATAATGAATGTACTACTGCATTATACCAGATAAAACACCAAATGGGAATGAGTTTTCACACCCTATCTTACGTACAATTTTCGTGTAACTTACGTGACGGAGATGAAACGGTAACATACATTCCCCTTTGTGGTTAATCTAGTTATGGGTGTAGCTTGATAGCAGACTAGCCTTCGTGAAGATTTGTAACATGAAGGATATCAATTTGGGGTAAGACCACATTAAGGATCCGTCCGCCCCAAGAGTGCACTTGAAAATACCGTTTTGGAGTGACATGCGTGAATTTGTTTCGATCACTTTGACATGGGATATGTTTGTTTTGTGAATACTGAATGTACTACTGCATTAGACAAGATAAAACATCAAATTGGAATGAGTTTTCACACCCGTAACTTACGTACAATTTTCTTATAACTTTCTTGACGGAGATGTAAGGGTAACATACATACCCCTTTGTGGTTAATCTAGTTACTGGTGTAGCTTGATAGCAGACTAGCCTTCGTGAAGATTTGTAACATGAAGGATATCAATTTGGGGTAAGACCACATTAAGGATCCGTCCGCCCCAAGAGTGCACTTGAAAATACCGTTTTGGAGTGACATGCGTGAATTTGTTTCGATCACTTTGACATGGGACATGTTTGTTTTGTGAATACTGAATGTACTACTGCATTAGACAAGACAAAACATCAAATTGGAATGAGTTTTCACACCCGTAACTTACGTACAATTTTCTTATAACTTTATTGACGGAGATGTAAGGGTAACGTACATACCCCGTTGTGGTTAATCTAGTTGTCGGTGTAGCTTGATAGCAGACTAGTCTTCGTGAAGATTTGTAACATGCAGGACATCAATTTGGGGTAAGACCACATTAAAGATCCGTTCGCCGCAAGAGTGCACTTGAAAATACCGTTTTGGAGTGACATGCGTGAATTTGTTTCGATCACTTTGACATGGGACATGTTTGTTTTGTGAATACTGAATGTACTACTGCATTAGACAAGATAAAACATCAAATGGGAAGTAGTTTTCACACCAATAACTTACGTACTATTTTCTTGAAACTTACTTGACGGAGATGAAAGGGTAACATACATTCCCCTTTGCGGTTAATCTAGTTATATGTGTAGCTTGATATCAGTCTAGCCTTCGTGAAGATTTGTAACATGCAGGACATCAATTTGGGGTAAGACCACATTAAGGATCCGTCCGCCCAAAGAGTGCACTTGAAAATACCATTTTTGGAGTGATATGCGTGAATTTGTTTCGATCACTTTGACATGGGACATATTTGTTTTGTGAATAATGGATGTACTTCTGCATTAGACCAGATAAAACACCAAATGGGAATGAGTTTTCAAACCCTATCTTACGTACAATTTTCGTGTAACTTACTTGACGGAGATGTAAGGGTAACATACATACCCCTTTGTGGTTAATCAAGTTATCGGTGTAGCTTGATAGCAGACTAGCCTTCGTGAAGACTTGTAACATGAAGGATATCAATTTGGGGTAAGACCACATTAAGGATCCGTCCGCCCCAAGAGTGCACTTGAAAATACCGTTTTGGAGTGATATGCGTGAATTTGTTTCGATCACTTTGACATGGGACATGTTTGTTTTGTGAATACTGAATGTACTACTGCATTAGACAAGATAAAACATCAAATTGGAATGAGTTTTCACACCCGTAACTTACGTACAATTTTCTTGTAACTTTCTTGACGGAGATGTAAGGGTAACATACATTCCCCTTTGTGCTTAATCTAGTTATGGGTGTAGCTTGATAGCAGACTAGCCTTTGTGAAGATTTGTAACATGCAGGACATAAATTTGGGGTAAGATCACATTAAGGATCCGTCCGCCTCAAGAGTGCACTTAAAAATACCGTTTCGGACTGATATATGCGTGAATTCTTTTCGATCACTTTGATATGGGACATATTTGTTTTGTGAATAATGAATGTACTGCTGCACTAGACAAGATAAAACATCAAATGGGAATGAGTTTTCACACCCTTAACTTACGTACAGTTTTTTTTAACTTTCTTGACGGAGATGTAAGGGTAACATACATTCCCCTTCGTGGTTAATCTAGTAATGGGTGTAGCTTGATAGCAGACTAGCCTTCGTGAAGATTTGTAACATGCAGGACATCAATTTGGGGTCACACCACATTAAGGATCCGTCCGCCCAAAGAGTGCACTTGAAAATACCATTTTTGGAGTGATATGCGTAAATTTCTTTCGTTCACTTTCACATGAGACATGTTTAATTTTCGTATAACTTAAGAGATGGAGATGAAACGGTAACATTCATTCCCCTTTTCGTTTAATCTAGTTATGGGTGTAGCTTGATATCAGACTAGCCTTCGTGAATATTTGTAACATGCAGGACATCAATTTGGGGTAAGAACACATTAAGGATACGACCGCCCAAAGAGTGCACTTGAAAATACCGTTTTGGAGTGATATGCGTGAATTTGTTTCGATCACTTTGACAAGGGACATATTTGTTTTGTGAATACTGAATGTACTACTGCATTAGACAAGATAAAACATCAAATTGGAATGAGTTTTCACACCGATAACTTACGTACAATTTTCTTGTTACTTACGTGACTGAGATGTAACGGTAACACACATTCCCCTTTGTGGTTAATCTAGTTATGGGTGTAGCTTGATAGCAGACTAGTCTTCATGAAGATTTGTAACATGCAGGACATCAATTTGGGGTAAGACCACATTAAGGATCCGTCCGCCCAAAGAGTGCACTTGAAAATACCATTTTTGGAGTGATATGCGTGAATTTGTTTCGATCACTTTGACATGGGACATATTTGTTTTGTGAATAATGGATGTACTTCTGCATTAGACCAGATAAAACACCAAATGGGAATGAGTTTTCACACCCTATCTTACGTACAATTTTCGTGTAACTTACTTGACGGAGATGTAAGGGTAACATACATACCCCTTTGTGGTTAATCAAGTTATCGGTGTACCTTGATAGCAGACTAGCCTTCGTGAAGACTTGTAACATGCAGGACATCAATTTGGGGTAAGACCACATTAAGGATCCGTCCGCCCCAAGAGAGCACTTGAAAATACCGTTTTGGAGTGATATATGCGTGAATTTTTTTCGATCACTTTAATATGGGACATATTTGTTTTGTGAATAATGAATGTACTACTGCATTTTACCAGATAAAACACCAAATGGGAATGAGTTTTCACACCCTATCTTACGTACAATTTTCGTGTAACTTACTTGACGGAGATGTAAGGGTAACATACATACCCCTTTGTGGTTAATCTAGTTATCGGTGTAGCTTGATAGCAGACGAGCCTTCGTGAAGACTTGTAACATGCAGGACATCAATTTGGGGTATGACCACATTAAAGATCCGTCCGCCGCAAGAGTGCACTTGAAAATACCGTTTTGGAGTGATATATGCGTGAATTTTTTTCGATCAGTTTCACATGAGACATATTTGTTTTGTGAATAATGAATGTAATGCTGCATTAGACCAGATAAAACACCAAATGGGAATAAGTTTTCACACCCTAACTTACGTACAATTTTCGTGTAACTTACGTGACGGAGATGAAACGGTAACATACATTCCCCTTTGTGGTTAATCTAATTATGGGTGTAGCTTGATATCAGACAAGCCTTCATGAAGATTTGTAACATGCAGGACATCAATTTGGGGTAAGACCACATTAAGGATCCGTCCGCCCCAAGAGTGCACTTGAAAATACCGTTTTGGAGTGATATGGGTGAATTTGTTTCGATAACTTTGATATGGGACACGTTTGTTTTGTGAATACTGAATGTACTACTGCATTAGACAAGATAAAACATCAAATTGGAATGAGTTTTCACACCCGTAACTTACGTACAATTTTCTTATAACTTTATTGACGGAGATGTAAGGGTAACGTACATACCCCGTTGTGGTTAATCTAGTTATCGGTGTAGCTTGATAGCAGACTAGTCTTCGTGAAGATTTGTAACATGCAGGACATCAATTTGGGGTAAGACCACATTAAGGATCCGTACGCCGCAAGATTGCACTTGAAAATACCGTTTTGGAGTGATATATGCGTGAATTTTTTTAGATCACTTTGACATGAGACATATTTGTTCTGTGAATAATGAATGTATTACTGCATTAGACCAGATAAAACACCAAATGGGAATGAGTTTTCACACCCTAACTTACGTACAATTTTCGTGTAACTTACGTGACGGAGATGAAACGGAAACATACATTCCCCTTTGTGGTTAATCTAGTTATGGGTGAAGCTTGATATCAGACTAGCCTTCGTGAAGATTTGTAACATGAAGGACATCAATTTGGGGTAAGACCACATTAAGGATCCGTCCGCCCCAAGAGTGCACTTGAAAATACCGTTTTGGAGTGATATGGGTGAATTTGTTTCGATAACTTTGATATGGGACACGTTTGTTTTGTGAATACTGAATGTACTACTGCATTAGACAAGATAAAACATCAAATTGGAATGAGTTTTCACACCAGTAACTTACGTACAATTTTCTTGAAACTTACTTGACGGAGATGTAAGGGTAACATACATTCCCCTTTGTGCTTAATCTAGTTATGGGTGTAGCTTGATAGCAGACTAGCCTTCGTGAAGATTTGTAACATGCAGGACATAAATTTGGGGTAAGATCACATTAAGGATCCGTCCGCCCCAAGAGTGCACTTAAAAATACCGTTTTGGAGTGATATATGCGTGAATTCTTTTCGATCACTTTGACATGAGACATATTTGTTTTGTGAATAATGAATGTACTACTGCATTAGACCAGATAAAACACCAAATTGGAATGAGTTTTCACACCCTAACTTACGTACATTTTTCGTGTAACTTACGTGACGGAGATGAAACGGTAACATACATTCCCCTTTATGGATAATCTAGTTACGGGTGTAGCTTGATATCAGACTAGCCTACGTGAAGATTATAACATGCAGGACATCAATTTGGAGTAAATCTACATTAAGGATCCGTCCGCCCAAAGAGTGCACTTGAAAATACCGTTTCGGAGTTATATGCGTGAATTTGTTTCGATCACTTTGACATGGGACATGTTTGTTTTGTGAATACTGAATGTACTACTACATTAGACAAGATAAAACATCAAATTGGAATGAGTTTTCACACCCATAACTTACGTACAATTTTCGTCTAACTTACGTGATGGAGATGAAAAGGTAACATTCATTCCCCTTTTCGGTTAATCTAGTTATGGGTGTAGCTTGATGTCAGACTAGCCTTCGTGAATATTTGTAACATGCAGGACATCAATTTGGGGTAAGAACACATTAAGGATACGACCGCCCAAAGAGTGCACTTGAAAATACCGTTTTGGAGTGATATGCGTGAATTTTCTTCTATCACTTTGACAAGGGACATATTTGTTTTGTGAATACTGAATGTACTACTGCATTAGACAAGATAAAACATGAAATTGGAATGAGTTTTCACACCCGTAACTTACGTACAATTTTCTTGTAACTTTCTTGACGGAGATGTAAGGGTAACATACATTCCCCTTTGTGGTTAATCTAGTAATGGGTGTAGCTTGATAGCAGACTAGCCTTCGTGAAGATTTGTAACATGCAGGACATCAATTTGGGGACACTCCACATTAAGGATCCGTCCGCCCAAAGAGTGCACTTGAAAATACCATTTTTGGAGTGATATGCGTAAATTTCTTTCGTTCACTTTCACATGAGACATGTTTAATTTTCGTATAACTTAAGAGATGGAGATGAAACGGTAACATTCATTCCCCTTTTCGGTTAATCTAGTTATGGGTGTAGCTTGATATCAGACTAGCCTTCGTGAATATTTGTAACATGCAGGACATCAATTTGGGGTAAGAACACATTAAGGATCCGCCCGCCCAAAGAGTGCACTTGAAAATACCGTTTTTGAGTGATATGCGTGAATTTGTTTCGATCACTTTGATATGGGACATGTTTGTTTTGTGAATACTGAATGTACTACTGCATTAGACAAGATAAAACATCAAATTGGAATGAGTTTTCACACCCGTAACTTACGTACACTTTTCTTATAACTTTCTTGACGGAGATGTAAGGGTAACATACATACCCCTTTGTGGTTAATCTAGTTATCGGTGTAGCTTGCTAGCAGACTAGCCTTCGTGAAGACTTGTAACATGCAGGACATCAATTTGGGGTAAGACCACATTAAGGATCCGTCCGCCCCAAGAGTGCACTTGAAAATACCGTTTTGGAGTGATATATGCGTGAATTTCTTTCGATCACTTTAATATGGGACAGATTTGTTTTGTGAATAATGAATGTACTACTGCATTATACCAGATAAAACACCAAATGGGAATGAGTTTTCACACCCTATCTTACGTACAATTTTCGTGTAACTTACGTGACGGAGTTGAAACGGTAACATACATACCCCGTTGTGGTTAATCTAGTTATGGGTGAAGCTTGATAGCAGACTAGCGTTCGTGAAGATTTGTAACATGAAGGATATCAATTTGGGGTAAGACCACGTTAAGGATCCGTCCGCCCCAAGAGTGCACTTGAAAATACCGTTTTGGAGTGATATATGTGTGAATTTTTTTCGATCACTTTGACATGGGACATATTTGTTTTGTGAATAATGAATGTACTACTGCACTAGACCAGATAAAACATCAAATTGGAATGAATTTTCACGCCCGTAACTTACGTACAATTTTCGTGTAACTTACTTGACGGAGATGTAAGGATAACATACATACCCCTTTGTGGTTAATCTAGTTATCGGTGTAGCTTGATAGCAGACTAGCCTTCACTTTCATTTGGGGGACTTCCGGTGGTGAATTGATTTGAATTTGGTGCAGCAAACTTGCGAAAATATAAGGATATTTGATCAAGATAAGTGATATTATTGAGCGTATAGGATACATAACGTAATTATAGATATATATTAAGCAATATTTTTTGTTAAAAGTTAGCTAGAGGGAGTAATCTAGGGTAGATTAAAAGTAGGCGATTTGCGAGCGATAATTGGGGACGTTAATGTAATCGGAACGTTGTTTACAAAGTAGGTCACTGGTGAAGTTAGCGTACCGTGAGCGACAACAGAATAGCGTTATTTGAGATAATCGGTGTAGTTAGATGAGTAATTAAAACCTGAAATAACAATCTTTTAAAAGTGTATAATAGTACACAGGAAACAGTCTTTGTAAAGACTACCTTGTATCTAAGCCTAACTTGAATACATTGTCATCGACATCGTAACTAGGTAAGGCACGGTGTGTCACTGTGTGTTAACAAATATAACTAACTATAACCTAAACAATCTGGTGTAAATTATACACAGAAAAGTCTTTTCAAAGACTACATAAAACTACTTTGAACATAAATAAATTCTGATATGGCACCTTGCAAGCGGCAACTCAGGGCAAAACGACACCTAGTTTGCAACGACTGCCAGAGCTGGGTAGATTTTGCGTTGTCTGGCTGTCCAAAATCATGGGCAGAGACCAAAGATGACGGATTCACCTTTCGGTGTATGGGGTGTTTGAGGGTGGAATGTCTGATGAAGGAGGTGTGTAAGTTGACGGATATAGTGAAGGAGATGGAGGCGAGACTCAACATAGAAATAGATGGAGCAGAGAGGGATGACGCGGAGAGAGTTGAGAATTCTACAACACAGAAGGAGCAGAGTTGTGACACGGAGACTGAAGAAAGGAGACTGAGAGGAAGGAAGGTGACCGGTGTGAAGGAACAAGACATTGAGAAAACAGAGGGACGGAGGAAAAGTGTTCGGCAGAGGAAAAGAAAACGGGCCAGTGGGGATAGATCAGCAGGTAGTCAGACTGTAGAGAACGAGGAGAGACACGACAGCGATACAGGTGGTGAAGAGGTAGATACCACAGAGGCAGTTGGTAAGACTGTGAGACAGAAGACTGATGGAAGAAGACAGAGTGTTCAGCAAAAAACAGAAAACATGACAGGCGTGAAGGTGACAGGGGAGAAAGTGACCGTAGTGAAGGAGGTAGCCGGGGAAAAGGGACGGGAGAGGAGAGAAGAAAATGTGATGGGAGGAAAGAAGAAGGGACGAAAGGAAGTGAGAGTAAATGTGCTAGAAGAGAAGATGACAGGAGGAAAGGGGACAAGAGAAAACACGACAGGAAAGAAGGGAATGGAAGAGAATGTGACAGGAGAGAAGACGACAAGAGGAAAAGACAACAACCAGACATATGCAAACCGGAGGAGCTACTCCGAGGCAGTGATTGAGGGGGCAAAGAGAAAAGAGAGAGTGTTTATGGGCGATTCAATTCTGAGAAAAACAGACAAGACTATATGCGAGGGGAAGGACGTTGTTGTATGTCTACCGGGGGCTAGGATAGAGCATGTGACCGAAAGGGTAGAGAAGGTATTGGGGCATGGCAAGGGAGGGTCTATACTAGTACACGTTGGGACAAACAATGCAGACAAGGAGGGAACAACTGGTATAGTTCAGAAGTACAGACATCTAGTGAGGAAGCTAAAGAAGACAAGAGTGGAACAGGTTATTCTCTCAGGAATTTTGCCAGTAATGGGAGGAAGGGGGGCAAGATACAGAAACTGTAAGAGGATGGCGATCAACGCACTAGTTGAGCAGATGTGTGAGGAAGAGGGCGTGGGATTCATAGATTTATGGGGGTACTTTGTTGGGAGAGAAGATATGTACATGAGAGATGGCCTCCATCTAAGTGGAAAGGGGGCAGCAGTATTCTCAGAGAATCTGCTGCGATCTGTTGACAGTGGGACAGGTTGCATCTATTTAAACTAAATTCGCAGGGGGGACTCGCAGAGAAGCCTGAAACTGGAGGCATAGATAAAGGCAGCAAAAATAATTCAGCAAAGAACAGTCTGGAAAACTGTTCTGAAGCTGGATATAAATGTGTTTGTTTAAATGCAAGGAGTATAGTAAACAAAAGAAATGAACTTAACATTATGGTAGAAGATGTTGACCCTCACATAATAGGTATAACCGAATCATGGGCAACCACCTATATATCAGATGCCGAATTGGGACTGACAGGATATGTAATGTTTAGGAAAGATAGAATAGGAAGAAGGGGAGGTGGAGTTATTTTATATATTAAAGAATCTATCCAGGCTTATGAAATAAAATTAGACAGAGAAGCAGATTGCGAAGAAGCTGTTTGGTGTAACATAGTTACAGGAAACTCAACGTTAACGGTTGGATTAGTTTATCGAAGTCCAAACATAAGCATAGAAGAGAATGAAAAAATACAAAACGCTATAAGGGAAGTGAGCAAACGGGACTGTGTTATTATGGGGGATTTTAACCATGGGCATATAAAATGGAAATCTCTACAGAGTATGGGTAGTGAGGACCACAAGTTTTTAGTTTTAGTACAAGATAGTTTCCTTTCTCAACATGTGCTAGAACCAACCAGGGGAGAGAATGTGTTAGACTTAGTTTTGTCCTCACAGAATGAATTAGTTGACAATGTTAAATTATGTGAGCCTCTAGGAAGTAGTGATCACAACCAGATACATTTTACCATCAAAGTAAAATCAGAAAGAAATAATAAAAAGCAGTTGAGGAGAAATTTCCACAAAGGAAGATATAAGGAAATGAGGAAATATTTAGCAAAGATAGACTGGAATAATACACTGAAGAATAAGACAGCAACAGAATGCTGGAATATCTTAAAGAATGAAATAGAGTGCATCGTAGATAAATTTGTTCCCTTCAAAAAACAAGGGAAACGGACCAGAAAGAAATACTTATCGAAAGAAGCCATTAGAAAAATTAAGTATAAACAAATGATGTGGAAGTCATATAGACGTACTGGCAATGACGAAGACTACAACATTTATAAAAAAGCACTAAACCAAGCTACAGCTGAAATTAGAAATTCAAAGAGAAGCTATGAACATAAATTAGCTTGTAATATAAAACATGACAGCAAGAGTTTTTATGCGTATGTTCGAAGCAAACAGAAAGTTCAGGATAAGGTCGGTCCTCTAGAAGATAGTGCTGGAAATATAATATCAGAAGGATTCTTAATGGCTGAAGACCTAAATGAGTATTTTAGTTCAGTGTTTACCAGAGAAGACACTAGTTCACTGCCAGTACCAGAGGCTAAGTTCAAGGGGGCAGAATCAGACTATTTAAGACAGTTAATTGTAACCCCAGAAATGGTAGCTAACAAAATTAGGGCTATGAAGGAAAATAAATCACCTGGAGTGGATGGTATTCCACCCAAACTACTAGTGGAAATTGTAGAACAAATTAGCATACCGCTTGCAACAGTTTTCAACTTGTCATTAGAAGAGGGAGTGGTTCCTTTAGAATGGAAAGAAGCAAACATTATACCGTTATTTAAAAAAGGTTCGAGAAACAAGTCAGAGAACTATAGACCAGTGAGTTTAACATCAGTGATTTGTAAATTATTAGAAAGACTAATTAAAGATCACATGGTTGATTTTCTTGTTAAACATAACTTGATAAACCCATCTCAACATGGGTTTCTAAAAGCGAGGTCATGCTTAACAAATATGTTATGTTTTTTGGAAAATATCACTAAGTGGGTAGATGATGGATCACCAGTAGATATCATCTACTTAGATTTTCAAAAAGCTTTCGACAAAGTGCCACATCAGAGATTACTGCTTAAACTAAAAGCCCATGGGATAGGAAATGGTATAATTAACTGGATAGAAAAATGGCTGATTGACAGAAGACAACGGGTAGTTGTTGATGGGGAGGCTTCAAACTGGAAATCAGTTTTGAGTGGGGTTCCACAGGGATCAGTACTGGGACCTATATTATTCTTAATATATATAAACGATTTGGACGATGATATAGCTAGCAAGGTGTTGAAATTTGCAGATGATACAAAAGTGTTTAGAAGGATTGAAAGTGATGGTGATAGACAGCATTTACAAGATGATCTTGACAGGTTGATCAAATGGTCTGAAAAGTGGCAAATGTTGTTCAATTTTGGGAAATGTAAATGCCTCCACACAGGACATGGGAACGAATATGTAGAATATACAATGGGGGGAACTGTACTAAGTACTACTGTAAAAGAAAAAGACTTAGGGCTGACAATTAGTGCTGACATGAAGGTTTC
The DNA here is from genome assembly GCA_020002185.1 of Paraescarpia echinospica. Taxonomy (NCBI): domain Eukaryota; kingdom Metazoa; phylum Annelida; class Polychaeta; order Sabellida; family Siboglinidae; genus Paraescarpia; species Paraescarpia echinospica. The sequence goes on along the minus strand of JAHLWY010000397.1, from coordinate 24,335 downwards.
AGAGCAGTGTGGAATTGCAGCTTCAAAGGGAAATCAAATCCTTGGATTGATTAGGCGAAATATAGCATATAAAGAAAAAGAACTAATAATACCACTGTACAAAACAATAGTTAGGCCTCATTTAGAATATTGTATACAAGCGTGGAGGCCATGCCGCAAGAAGGACATAGATATGCTAGAAAGAGTACAAAGGAGAGCGACTAAAATGATACCAAAACTGAGGGATCTTAGTTATGAAAAACGCCTAAAAGAATGTGGTTTAACAACACTAGAGACCAGGAGATTGAGAGGAGATCAGATAGAAGTGTTTAAAATATTGAATGGTTATGAAAATATTGATAGAAATATGTTTTTTTCAATTAAGAAAGATAGAAGGACTAGAGGACATGAAGTTACATTAGTAAAGGAGCAGTGTAGATTAGACGTGAGAAAGTTCTCATTTTCACAAAGGACTGTGAATGAATGGAACAGATTATCTGATGATTGTGTGGGTGCTAGTAGTGTGAATATGTTTAAAAATAAAATCGACACATACCTCAGAAGGGCTGGATATATGTAGATAAAAGGGTTGGACTCTAGATAAGCCAAAGGGCTTCCTTGTCCACCTGCCATCTAGAGTTAATTCTCTGGATGGCAATCTTGTTAAATCTTGTTAAATCTTGTTAAACATGCAGGACATCAATTTGGGGTAAGACCACATTAAGGATCCGTCCGCCCCATGAGTGCACTTGAAAATACCGTTTTGGAGTGACATGCGTGAATTTGTTTCGATCGCTTTGACATGGGACATGTTTGTTTTGTGAATACTGAATGTACTACTGCATTAGACAAGATAAAACATCAAATTAGAATGAGTTTCACACCCGTAACTTACGTACAATTTTCTTATAACTTTATTGACGGAGATGTAAGGGTAACGTACGTACCCCGTTGTGGTTAATCTAGTTGTCGGTGTAGCTTGATAGCAGACTAGTCTTCGTGAAGATTTGTAACATGCAGGACATCAATTTGGGGTAAGACCACATTAAGGATCCGTCCGCCGCAAGAGTGCACTTGAAAATACCGTTTTGGAGTGATATATGTGTGAATTTTTTCGATCACTTTGACATGAGACATATTTGTTTTGTGAATAATGAATGTACTACTGCATTAGACCAGATAAAACACCAAATGGGAAAGAGTTTTCACACCCTAACTTACGTACAATTTTCGTGTAACTTACGTGACGGAGATGAAACGGTAACATACATTCCCCTTTGTGGTTAATCTAGTTATGGGTGAAGCTTGATATCAGACTAGCCTTCGTGAAGATTTGTAACATGAAGGACATCAATTTGGGGTAAGACCACATTAAGGATCCGTCCGCCCCAAGAGTGCACTTGAAAATACCGTTTTGGAGTGATATGCGTGAATTTGTTTCGATCACTTTGACATGGGACATGTTTGTTTTGTGAATACTGAATGTACTACTGCATTAGACAAGATAAAACATCAAATTGGAATGAGTTTTCACACCCGTAACTTACGTGCAATTTTGTTATAACTTTATTGACGGAGATGTAAGGGTAACGTACATTCCCCTTTGTGGTTAATCTAGTTATGGGTGTAGCTTGATATCAGACTAGCCTCCATGAAGATTTGTAACATGCAGGACATCAATTTGGGGTAAGACCACATTAAGGATCCGTCCGCCCAAAGAGTGCACTTGAAAATACCATTTTTGGAGTGATATGCGTGAATTTGTTTCGATCACTTTGATATGGGACATATTTGTTTTGTGAATAATGGATGTACTTCTGCATTAGACCAGATAAAACACCAAATGGGAATGAGTTTTCACACCCTATCTTACGTACAATTTTCGTGTAACTTACTTGACGGAGATGTAAGGGTAACATACATACCCCTTTGTGGTTAATCAAGTTATCGGTGTAGCTTGATAGCAGACTAGCCTTCGTGAAGACTTGTAACATGCAGGACATCAATTTGGGGTAAGACCACATTAAGGATCCGTCCGCCCCAAGAGTGCACTTGAAAATACCGTTTTGGAGTGATATATGCGTGAATTGTTTTCGATCACTTTAATATGGGACATATTTGTTTTGTGAATAATGAATGTACTACTGCATCCAGATAAAACACCAAATGGGAATGAGTTTTCACACCCTATCTTACGTACAATTTTCTTGTAACTTTCTTGACGGAGATGTAAGGGTAACATACATTCCCCTTTGTGGTTAATCTAGTTATCGGTGTAGCTTGATAGCAGACTAGTCTTCGTGAAGATTTGTAACATGAAGGACATCAATTTGGGGTAAGACCACATTAAGGATCCGTCCGCCCCAAGAGTGCACTTGAAACTATCGTTTTGGAGTGATATATACGTGAATTTTTTTCGATCACTTTGACATGAGACATATTTGTTTTGTGAATAATGAATGTAATACTGCATTAGACCAGATAAAACACCAAATGGGAATGAGTTTTCACACCCTAACTTACGTACACTTTTCGTGTAACTTACGTGACGGAGATGAAACGGTAACATACATTCCCCTTTGTGGTTAATCTAGTTATGGGTGAAGCTTGATATCAGACTAGCCTTCGTGAAGATTTGTAACATGAAGGACATCAATTTGGGGTAAGACCACATTAAGGATCCGCCCGCCCCAAGAGTGCACTTGAAAATACCGTTTTGGAGTGATATGCGTGAATTTGTTTCGATCACTTTGACATGGGACATGTTTGTTTTGTGAATACTGAATGTACTACTGCATTAGACAAGATAAAACATCAAATTGGAATGAGTTTTCACACCCGTAACTTACGTACAATTTTCTTGAAACTTACTTGACGGAGATGTAAGGGTAACATACATTCCACTTTGTGGTTAATCTAGTTATGGGTGTAGCTTGATAGCAGACTAGTCTTCATGAAGATTTGTAACATGCAGGACATCAATTTGGGGTAAGACCACATTAAGGATCCGCCCGCCCAAAGAGTGCACTTGAAAATACCGTTTTGGAGTGATATGCGTGAATTTTTTTCGATCACTTTGATATGGGACATGTTTGTTTTGTGAATACTGAATGTACTACTGTATTAGGCAAAATAAAACATCAAATTGGAATGAGTTTTCACACCCGTAACTTACGTACAATTTTCTTGAAACTTACTTGACGGAGATGTAAGGGTAACATACATTCCCCTTTGTGGTTAATCTAGTTATGGGTGTAGCTTGATATCAGACTAGCCTTCATGAAGATTTGTAACATGCAGGACATCAATTTGGGGTAAGACCACATTAAGGATCCATCCGCCCCAAGAGTGCACTTGAATATACCGTTTTGGAGTGACATGCGTGAATTTGTTTCGATCACTTTGACATGGGATATGTTTGTTTTGTGAATACTGAATGTACTACTGCATTAGACAAGATAAAACATCAAATTGGAATGAGTTTTCACACCCGTAACTTACGTACAATTTTCTTATAACTTTCTTGACGGAGATGTAAGGGTAACATACATACCCCTTTGTGGTTAATCTAGTTATTGGTGTAGCTTGATAGCAGACTAGCCTTCGTGAAGATTTTTAACATGAAGGATATCAATTTGGGGTAAGACCACATTAAGGATCCGTCCACCCGAAGAGTGCACTTGAAAATACCGTTTTGGAGTGATATATGCGTGAATTTTTTTGATCACTTTGACATGGGACATATTTGTTTTGTGAATAATGAATGTACTACTGCACTAGACCAGATAAAACACCAAATGGGAATGAATTTTCACACCCTAACTTACGTACAATTTTCGTGTAACTTACATGACGGAGATGAAACGGTAACATACATTCCCCTTTGTGGATAATCTAGTTATGGGTGTAGCTTGATATCAGACTAGCCTACGTGAAGATTGTAACATGCAGGACATCAATTTGGAGTAAATCCACATTAAGGATCCGTCCGCCCAAAGAGTGGACTTGAAAATACCGTTTTGGAGTTATATGCGTGAATTTTGTTTTCGATCACTTTGATATGGGACATGTTTCTTTTGTGAATACTGAATGTACTACTACATTAGACAAGATAAAACATCAAATTGGAATGAGTTTCACACCCGTAACTTACGTACAATTTTCTTGAAACTTACTTGACGGAGATGTAAGGGTAACATACATTCCCCTTTGTGGTTAATCTAGTTATGGGTGTAGCTTGATATCAGACTAGCCTTCATGAAGATTTGTAACATGCAGGACATCAATTTGGGGTAAGACCACATTAAGGATCCATCCGCCCCAAGAGTGCACTTGAATATACCGTTTTGGAGTGACATGCGTGAATTTGTTTCGATCACTTTGACATGGGATATGTTTGTTTTGTGAATACTGAATGTACTACTGCATTAGACAAGATAAAACATCAAATTGGAATGAGTTTTCACACCCGTAACTTACGTACAATTTTCTTATAACTTTCTTGACGGAGATGTAAGGGTAACATACATACCCCTTTGTGGTTATTCTAGTTATTGGTGTAGCTTGATAGCAGACTTGCCTTCGTGAAGATTTGTAACATGAAGGATATCAATTTGGGGTAAGACCACATTAAGGATCCGTCCGCCCCAAGAGTGCACTTGAAAATACCGTTTTGGAGTGATATATGCGTGAATTTTTTTCGATCACTTTGACATGGGACATATTTGTTTTGTGAATAATGAATGTACTACTGCACTAGACCAGATAAAACACCAAATGGGAATGAATTTTCACACCCTAACTTACGTACAATTTTCGTGTAACTTACATGACGGAGATGAAACGGTAACATACATTCCCCTTTGTGGATAATCTAGTTATGGGTGTAGCTTGATATCAGACTAGCCTACGTGAAGATTGTAACATGCAGGACATCAATTTGGAGTAAATCCACATTAAGGATCCGTCCGCCCAAAGAGTGGACTTGAAAATACCGTTTTGGAGTTATATGCGTGAATTTTGTTTTCGATCACTTTGATATGGGACATGTTTCTTTTGTGAATACTGAATGTACTACTACATTAGACAAGATAAAACATCAAATTGGAATGAGTTTCACACCCATAACTTACGTACAGTTTTCGTATAACTTACGAGATGGAGATGAAACGGTGACATTCATTCCCCTTTTCGGTTAATCTAGTTATGGGTGTAGCTTGATGTCAGACTAGCCTTCGTGAATATTTGTAATATGCAGGACATCAATTTGGGGTAAGAACACATTAAGGATACGACCGCCCAAAGAGTGCACTTGAAAATACCGTTTTGGAGTGATATGCGTGAATTTGTTTCGATCACTTTGACAAGGAACATATTTGTTTTGTGAATACTGAATGTACTACTGCATTAGACAAGATAAAACATCAAATTGAAATGAGTTTTCACTCCAATAACTTACGTACAATTTTCGTGTAACTTACGTGACGGAGATGAAACGGTAACATAAATTCCACTTTGTGGTTAATCTAGTTATGGATGAAGCTTGATATCAGACTAGCCTTCGTGAAGATTTATAACATGCAGGAAATCAATTTAGGGTAAGAACACATTAAGGATCCGCCCGCCCAAAGAGTGCACTTGAAAATACCGTTTTGGAGTGATATGCGTGAATTTTTTTCGATCACTTTGATATGGGACATGTTTGTTTTGTGAATACTGAATGTACTACTGTATTAGGCAAAATAAAACATCAAATTGGAATGAGTTTTCACACCCGTAACTTACGTACAATTTTCTTGAAACTTACTTGACGGAGATGTAAGGGTAACATACATTCCCCTTTGTGATTAATCTAGTTATGGGTGTAGCTTGATATCAGACTAGCCTTCATGAAGATTTGTAACATGCAGGACATCAATTTGGGGTAAGACGACATTAAGGATCCATCCGCCCCAAGAGTGCACTTGAAAATACCATTTTTGGAGTGATATGCGTGAATTTGTTTCGATCACTTTGACATGGGACATATTTGTTTTGTGAATAATGGATGTACTTCTGCATTAGACCAGATAAAACACCAAATGGGAATGAGTTTTCACACCCTATCTTACGTACAATTTTCGTGTAACTTACTTGACGGAGGTGTAAGGGTAACATACATACCCCTTTGTGGTTAATCAAGTTATCGGTGTAGCTTGATAGCAGACTAGCCTTCGTGAAGACTTGTAACATGCAGGACATCAATTTGGGGTAAGACCACATTAAGGATCCGTCCGCCCCAAGAGTGCACTTGAAAATACCATTTTTGGAGTGATATGCGTAATTTTGTTCCGATCATTTTGACATGGGACATGTTTCTTTTGTGAATAATGAATGTACTACTGCATTATACCAGATAAAACACCAAATGGGAATTAGTTTTCACACCCTATCTTACGTACAATTTTCGTGTAACTAACGTGACAGAGTTGAAACGGTAACATACATACCGCGTTGTGGTTAATCTAGTTATGGGTGAAGCTTGATAGCAAACTAGCCTTCGTGAAGATTTGTAACATGAAGGATATCAATTTGGGGTAAGACCACATTAAGGATCCGTCCGCCCCAAGAGTGCACTTGAAAATACCGTCTTGGAGTGATATGCGTGAATTTGTTTCGATCACTTTGACATGGGACATGTTTGTTTTGTGAATACTGAATGTACTACTGCATTAGACAAGATAAAACATCAAATTGGAATGACTTTTCACACCCGTAACTTACGTACAATTTTCTTGAAACTTACTTGACGTAGATGTAAGGGTAACATACATTCTCCTTTGTGTTCAATCTAATTATGGGTGAAGCTTGTTATCAGACTAGCCTTCGTGAAGATTTGTAACATGGAGGATATCAATTTGGGGTAAGACCACATTAAGGATCCGTCCGCCCAAAGAGTGCACTTGAAAATACAATTTTTGGAGTGATATGCGTGAATTTGTTTCGATCACTTTGACATGGGACATGTTTGTTTTGTGAATACTGAATGTACTACTACATTAGACAAGATAAAACATCAAATTGGAATGAGTTTTCACACCCGTAACTTACGTACAATTTTCTTGTAACTTTCTTGACGGAGATGTAAGGGTAACATACATTCCCCTTTGTGGTTAATCTAGTTATGGGTGTAGCTTGATAGCAGACTAGCCTTCGTGAAGATTTGTAACATGCAGGACATCAATTTGGGGTAAGACCACATTAAGGATCCGTCCGCCCCAAGAGTGCACTTGAAAATACCGTTTTGGAGTGATATATGCGTGAATTTTTTTCGATCACTTTGACATGAGACATATTTGTTTTGTGAATAATGAATGTACTACTGCATTAGACCAGATAAAACACCAAATTGGAATGAGTTTTCATACCGTAACTTACGTACAATTTTCGTGTAACTTACGTGACGGAGATGAAACGGTAACATACATTCCCCTTTGTGGTTAATCTAGTTATGGGTGAAGCTTGATATCAGACTAGCCTTCGTGAAGATTTGTAACATGAAGGACATCAATTTGGGGTAAGACCACATTAAGGATCCGTCCGCCCCAAGAGTGCACTTCAAAATACCGTTTTGGAGTGATATGCGTTAATTTGTTTCGATCACTTTGACATGGGACATGTTTCTTTTGTGAATACTGAGTGTATTACTGCATTAGACGAGATAAAACATCAAATTGGAATGAGTTTTCACACCGATAACTTACGTGCAATTTTCTTGTTACTTACGTGACTGAGATGTAAGGGTAACATACATTCCCCTTTGTGGTTAATCTAGTTATGGGTGTAGCTAGATAGCAGACTAGCCTTCATGAAGATTTGTAACATGCAGGACATCAATTTGGGGAGAGACCACATTAAGGATCCGTCCGCCCAAAGAGTGCACTTGAAAATACAATTTTTGGAGTGATATGCGTAAATTTGTTTCGATCACTTTGACATAGGACATGTTTGTTTTGTGAATACTGAATGTACTAATGCATTAGACAAGATAAAACATCAAATTGGAATGAGTTTTCACACCCGTAACTTACGTACAATTTTCTTATAACTTTATTGACGGAGATGTAAGGGTAACGTACATTCCCTTTTGTGGTTAATCTAGTTATGGGTGTAGCTTGATAGCAGACTAGTCTTCATGAAGATTTGTAACATGCAGGACATAAATTTGGGGTAAGACCACATTAAGGATCCGTCCGCCCAAAGAGTGCACTTGAAAATATCATTTTTGGAGTGATATGCGTGAATTTGTTTCGATCACTTTGACATGGGACATATTTGTTTTGTGAATAATGGATGTACTTCTGCATTAGACCAGATAAAACACCAAATGGGAATGAGTTTTCACACCCTATCTTACGTACAATTTTCGTGTAACTTACTTGACGGAGATGTAAGGGTAACATACATACCCCTTTGTGGTTAATCAAGTTATCGGTGTAGCTTGATAGCAGACTAGCCTTCGTGAAGACTTGTAACATGCAGGACATCAATTTGGGGTAAGACCACATTAAGGATCCGTCCGCCCCAAGAGTGCACTTGAAAATACCATTTTGGAGTGATATATGCGTGAATTTTTTTCGATCACTTTAATATGGGACATATTTGTTTTGTGAATAATGAATGTACTACTGCATTATACCAGATAAAACACCAAATGGGAATAAGTTTTCACACCCTATCTTACGTACAATTTTTGTGTAACTTACGTGACAGAGTTGAAACGGTAACATACATACCGCGTTGTGGTTAATCTAGTTATGGGTGAAGCTTGATAGCAAACTAGCCTTCGTGAAGATTTGTAACATGAAGGATATCAATTTGGGGTAAGACCACATTAAGGATCCGTCCGCCCCAAGAGTGCACTTGAAAATACCGTTTTGGAGTGATATGCGTGAATTTGTTTCGATCACTTTGACATGGGACATGTTTGTTTTGTGAATACTGAATGTACTGCTGCATTAGACAAGATAAAACATCAAATTGGAATGAGTTTTCACACCCGTAACTTACGGACAATTTTCTTGAAACTTACTTGACGGAGATGTAAGGGTAACATACATTCCCCTTTGTGGTTAATCTAGTTATGGGTGTAGCTTGATATCAGACTAGCCTTCATGAAGATTTGTAACATGCAGGACATCAATTTGGGGTAAAACCACATTAAGGATCCATCCGCCCCAAGAGTGCACTTGAAAATACCGTTTTGGAGTGACATGCGTGAATTTGTTTCGATCACTTTGATATGGGACATGTTTGTTTTGTGAATACTGAATGTACTACTGCATTAGACAAGATAAAACATCAAATTGGAATGAGTTTTCACACCCGTAACTTACGTACAATTTTCTTATAACTTTCTTGACGGAGATGTAAGGGTAACATACATACCCCTTTGTGGTTAATCTAGTTATCGGTGTAGCTTGATAGCAGACTAGCCTTCGTGAAGATTTGTAACATGCAGGACATCAATTTGGGGTAAGACCACATTAAGGATCCGTCCGCCCCAAGAGTGCACTTGAAAATACCGTTTTGGAGTGATATATGCGTGAATTTTTTTCGAACACTTTGACATGGGACATATTTGTTTCGTGAATAATGAATGTACTACTGCACTAGACAAGATAAAACATCAAATTGGAATGAGTTTTCACACCCGTAACTTAAGTACAATTTTCTTGAAACTTACTTGACGGAGATGTTAGGGTAACATACATTCTCCTTTGTGGTTAATCTAATTATGGGTGTAGCTTGATATCAGACTAACCTTCATGAAGATTTGTAACATGCAGGACATCAATTTGGGGTAAGACCACATTAAGGATCCGTCCGCCCCAAGAATGCACTTGAAAATACCGTTTTGGAGTGATATGCGTGAATTTTTTTCGATCACTTTGACATGGGACATGTTTGTTTTGTGAATACTGAATGTACTACTGCACTAGACAAGATAAAACATCAAATTGGAATGAGTTTTCACACCCGTAACTTAAGTACAATTTTCTTGAAACTTACTTGACGGAGATGTTAGGGTAACATACATTCTCCTTTGTGGTTAATCTAATTATGGGTGTAGCTTGATATCAGACTAACCTTCATGAAGATTTGTAACATGCAGGACATCAATTTGGGGTAAGACCACATTAAGGATCCGTCCGCCCCAAGAGTGCACTTGAAAATAACGTTTTGGAGTGACATGCGTGAATTTGTTTCGATCACTTTGATATGGGACATGTTTGTTTTGTGAATACTGAATGTACTACTGCATTAGACAAGATAAAACATCAAATTGGAATGAGTTTTCACACCCGTAACTTACGTACAATTTTCTTATAACTTTCTTGACGGAGATGTAAGGGTAACATACATACCGCGTTGTGGTTAATCTAGTTATTGGTGTAGCTTGATAGCAGACTAGCCTTCGTGAAGATTTGTAACATGAAGGATATCAATTTGGGGTAAGACCACATTAAGGATCCGTCCGCCCCAAGAGTGCACTTGAAAATACCGTTTTGGAGTGATATATGTGTGAATTTTTTTCGATCACTTTGACATGAGACATATTTGTTTTGTGAATAATGAATGTACTACTGCATTAGACCAGATAAAACACCAAATGGGAATGAGTTTTCACACCTTAACTTACGTACAATTTTCGTGTAACTTACGTGACGGAGATGAAACGGAAACATACATTCTCCTTTGTGGTTAATCTAGTTATGGGTGAAGCTTGATATCAGACTAGCCTTCGTGAAGATTTGTAACATGAAGGACATCAATTTGGTGTAAGACCACATTAAGGATCCGTCCGCCCCAAGAGTGCACTTGAAAATACCGTTTTGGAGTGATATGCGTGAATTTGTTTCGATCACTTTGACATGGGACACGTTTGTTTTGTGAATACTGAATGTACTACTGCATTAGACAAGATAAAACATCAAATTGGAATGAGTTTTCACACCCGTAACTTATGTACAATTTTCTTGAAACTTACTTGACGGAGATGTAAGGGTAACACACATTCCCCTTTGTGGTTAATATAGTTATGGGTGTAGCTTGATAGCAGACTAGTCTTCATGAAGATTTGTAACATGCAGGACATCAATTTGGGGTAAGACCACATTAAGGATCCGTCCGCCCAAAGAGTGCACTTGAAAATACCATTTTTGGAGTGATATGCGTGAATTTGTTTCGATCACTTTGACATGGGACATATATGTTTTGTGAATAATGGATGTACTTCTGCATTAGACCAGATAAAACACCAAATGGGAATGAGTTTTCACACCCTATCTTACGTACAATTTTCGTGTAACTTACTTGACGGAGATGTAAGGGTAACATACATACCCCTTTGTGGTTAATCAAGTTATCGGTGTAGCTTGATAGCAGACTAGCCTTCGTGAAGACTTGTAACATGCAGGACATCAATTTGGGGTAAGACCACATTAAGGGTCCGTCCGCCCCAAGAGTGCACTTGAAAATACCGTTTTGGAGTGATATATACGTGAATTTTTTTCGATCACTTTAATATGGGACATATTTGTTTTGTGAATAATGAATGTACTACTGCATTATACCAGATAAAACACCAAATGGGAATGAGTTTTCACACACTATCTTACGTACAATTTTCGTGTAACTTACGTGACAGAGTTGAAACGGTAACATACATACCGCGTTGTGGTTAATCTAGTTATGGGTGAAGATTGATAGCAAACTAGCCTTCGTGAAGATTTGTAACATGAAGGATATCAATTTGGGGTAAGACCACATTAAGGATCCGTCCGCCCCAAGAGTGCACTTGAAAATACCGTTTTGGAGTGATATATGCGTGAATTTTTTTCGATCACTTTGACATGAGTCATATTTGTTTTGTGAATAATGAATGTAATACTGCATTAGACCAGATTAAACACCAAATGGGAATGAGTTTTCACACCCTAACTTACGTACAATTTTCTTATAACTTTCTTGACGGAGATGTAAGGGTAACATACATACCCCTTTGTGGTTAATCTAGTTATTGGTGTAGCTTGATAACAGACTAGCCTTCGTGAAGATTTGTAACATCAAGGACATCAATTTGGGGTAAGACCACATTAAGGACACGTCCGCCCCAAGAGTGCACTTGAATATACCGTTTTGGAGTGATATGCGTGAATTTGTTTCGATCACTTTGACATGGGACATGTTTGTTTTGTGAATACTGAATGTACTACTGCATTAGACAAGATAAAACATCAAATTGGAATGAGTTTTCACACCCGTAACTTACGTACAATTTTCGTGTAACTTACGTGACGGAGATGAAACGGTAACATACATTCCCCTTTGTGGTTAATCTAGTTATGGATGAAGCTTGATATCAGACTAGCCTTCGTGAAGATTTTAACATGAAGGACATCAATTTGGGGTAAGACCACATTAAGGATCCGTCCGCCCCAAGAGTGCACTTGAAAATACCGTTTTGGAGTGATATATGCGTGAATTTTTTTCGATCACTTTGACATGGGACATATTTGTTTTGAGAATACTGAATGTACTACTGCACTAGACCAGATAAAACACCAAATGGGAATGAATTTTCACACCCTAACTTACGTACAATTTTCGTGTAACTTACTTGACGGAGATGTAAGGATAACATACATACCCCTTTGTGGTTAATCTAGTTATCGGTGTAGCTTGATAGCAGACTAGCCTTCGTGAAGACTTGTAACATGCAGGACATCAATTTGGGGTAAGACCACATTAAGGATCCGTCCGCCCCAAGAATGCACTTGAAAATACCGTTTTGGAGTGATATGCGTGAATTTGTTTCGATCACTTTGACATGGGACATGTTTGTTTTGTGAATACTGAATGTACTACTGCATTAGACAAGATAAAACATCAAATTGGAATGAGTTTTCACACCCGTAACTTACGTACAATTTTCTTGAAACTTACTTGACGGAGATGTAAGGGTAACATACTTTCTCCTTTGTGGTTAATCTAATTATGGGTGTAGCTTGATATCAGACTACCCTTCATGAAGATTTGTAACATGCAGGACATCAATTTGGGGTAAGACCACATTAAGGATCCGTCCGCCCCAAGAGTGCACTTGAAAATACCGTTTTGGAGTGACATGCGTGAATTTGTTTCGATCGCTTTGACATGGGACATGTTTGTTTTGTGAATACTGAATGTAGTACTGCATTAGACAAGATAAAACATCAAATTGGAATGAGTTTTCACACCCGTAACTTACGTACAATTTTCTTATAACTTTCTTGACGGAGATGTAAGGGTAACATACATACCCCTTTGTGGTTAATCTAGTTATTGGTGTAGCTTGATAGCAGACTAGCCTTCGTGAAGATTTGTAACATGAAGGAAATCAATTTGGGGTAAGACCACATTAAGGATCCGTCCGCCCCAAGAGTGCACTTGAAAATACCGTTTTGGAGTGATATATGCGTGATTTTTTTTCGATCACTTTGACATGAGACATATTTGTTTTGTGAATAATGAATGTAATACTGCATTAGACCAGATAAAACACCAAATGGGAAAGAATTTTCACACCCTAAATTACGTACAATTTTCGTGTAACTTACGTGACGGAGATGAAACGGTAACATACATTTCTCCTTTGTGGTTAATCTAGTTATGGGTGAAGCTTGATATCAGACTAGCCTTCGTGAAGATTTGTAACATCAAGGACATCAATTTGGGGTAAGACCACATTAAGGATCCGTCCGCCCCAAGAGTGCACTTGAAAATACCGTTTTGGAGTGACATGCGTGAATTTGTTTCGATCGCTTTGACATGGGACATGTTTGTTTTGTGAATACTGAATGTACTACTGCATTAGACAAGATAAAACATCAAATTGCAATGAGTTTTTACACCCGTAACTTACGTACAATTTTCTTATAACTTTATTGACGGAGATGTAAGGGTAACGTACATTCCCTTTTGTGGTTAATCTAGTTATGGGTGTAGCTTGATAGCAGACTAGTCTTCATGAAGATTTGTGACATGCAGGACATCAATTTGGGGTAAGACCACATTAAGGATCCGTCAGCCCAAAGAGTGCACGTGAAAATACCGTTTTGGAGTGACATGCGTGAATTTGTTTCGATCACTTTGACATGGGACATGTTAGTTTTGTGAATACTGAATGTACTACTGCATTAGACAAGATAAAACATCAAATTGGAATGAGTTTTCACACCCGTAACTTACGTACAATTTTCTTATAACTTTCTTGACGGAGATGTAAGGGTAACATACATACCCCTTCGTGGTTAATCTAGTTATTGGTGTAGCTTGATAGCAGACTAGCCTTCGTGAAGATTTGTAACATGAAGGTTATCAATTTGGGGTAAGACCACATTAAGGATCCGTCCGCCCCAAGAGTGCACTTGAAAATACCGTTTTGGAGTGATACATGCGTGAATTTTTTTCGAACACTTTGACATGGGACATATTTGTTTCGTGAATAATGAATGTACTACTGCACTAGACCAAATAAAACACCAAATGGGAATGAATTTTCACACCCTAACTTAAGTACAATTTTCGTGTAACTTACTTGACGGAGATGTAAGGATAACATACATACCCCTTTGTGGTTAATCTAGTTATCGGTGTAGCTTGATAGCAGACTAGCCTTCGTGAAGTCTTGTAACATGCAGGACATCAATTTGGGGTAAGACCACATTAAGGATCCGTCCGCCCCAAGAATGCACTTGAAAATACCGTTTTGGAGTGATATGCGTGAATTTTTTTCGATCACTTTGACATGGGACATGTTTGTTTTGTGAATACTGAATGTACTACTGCACTAGACAAGATAAAACACCAAATTGGAATGAGTTTTCACACCCGTAACTTAAGTACAATTTTCTTGAAACTTACTTGACGGAGATGTTAGGGTAACATACATTCTCCTTTGTGGTTAATCTAATTATGGGTGTAGCTTGATATCAGACTAACCTTCATGAAGATTTGTAACATGCAGGACATCAATTTGGGGTAAGACCACATTAAGGATCCGTCCGCCCCAAGAGTGCACTTGAAAATAACGTTTTGGAGTGACATGCGTGAATTTGTTTCGATCACTTTGATGTGGGACATGTTTGTTTTGTGAATATTGAATGTACTACTGCATTAGACAAGATAAAACATCAAATTGGAATGAGTTTTCACACCCGTAACTTACGTACAATTTTCTTATAACTTTCTTGACGGAGATGTAAGGGTAACATACATACCCCTTTGTGGTTAATCTAGTTATTGGTGTAGCTTGATAGCAGACTAGCCTTCGTGAAGATTTGTAACATGAAGGATATCAATTTGGGGTAAGACCACATTAAGGATCCGTCCGCCGCAAGAGTGCACTTGAAAATACCGTTTTGGAGTGATATATGTGTGAATTTTTTCGATCACTTTGACATGAGACATATTTGTTTTGTGAATAATGAATGTACTACTGCATTAGACCAGATAAAACACCAAATGGGAAAGAGTTTTCACACCCTAACTTACGTACAATTTTCGTGTAACTTACGTGACGGAGATGAAACGGTAACATACATTCCCCTTTGTGGTTAATCTAGTTATGGGTGAAGCTTGATATCAGACTAGCCTTCGTGAAGATTTGTAACATGAAGGACATCAATTTGGGGTAAGACCACATTAAGGATCCGTCCGCCCCAAGAGTGCACTTGAAAATACCGTTTTGGAGTGATATGCGTGAATTTGTTTCGATCACTTTGACATGGGACATGTTTGTTTTGTGAATACTGAATGTACTACTGCATTAGACGAGATAAAACATCAAATTGGAATGAGTTTTCACACCGATAACTTACGTACAATTTTCTTGTTACTTACGTGACTGAGATGTAAGGGTAACATACATTCCCCTTTGTGGTTAATCTAGTTGTGGGTGTAGCTAGATAGCAGACTAGTCTTCATGAAGATTTGTAACATGCAGGACATCAATTTGGGGTAAGACCACATTAAGGATCCGTCTGCCCAAAGAGTGCACTTGAAAATACCATTTTTGGAGTGATATGCGTAAATTTGTTTCGATCACTTTGACATAGGACATGTTTGTTTTGTGAATACTGAATGTACTACTGCATTAGACAAGATAAAACATCAAATTGGAATGAGTTTTCACACCCGTAACTTACGTGCAATTTTTTTATAACTTTATTGACGGAGATGTAAGGGTAACGTACATTCCCTTTTTTGGTTAATCTAGTTATGGGTGTAGCTTGATAGCAGACTAGTCTTCATGAAGATTTGTAACATGCAGGACATCAATTTGGGGTAAGACCACATTAAGGATCCATCCGCCCCAAGAGTGCACTTGAAAATACCGTTTTGGAGTGACATGCGTGAATTTGTTTCGATCACTTTGACATGGGATATGTTTGTTTTGTGAATACCGAATGTACTACTGCATTAGACAAGATAAAACATCAAATTGGAATGAGTTTTCACACCCGTAACTTACGTACAATTTTCTTATAACTTTCTTGACGGAGATGTAAGGGTAACATACATACCCCTTTGTGGTTAATCTAGTTATTGGTGTAGCTTGATAGCAGACTAGCCTTCGTGAAGATTTGTAACATGAAGGATATCAATTTGGGGTAAGACCACATTAAGGATCCGTCCGCCCCAAGAGTGCACTTGAAAATACCGTTTTGGAGTGATATATGCGTGAATTTTTTTCGATCACTTTGACATGGGACATATTTGTTTTGTGAATAATGAATGTACTACTGCACTAGACCAGATAAAACACCAAATGGGAATGAATTTTCACACCCTAACTTACGTACAATTTTCGTGTAACTTACTTGACGGAGATGTAAGGATAACATACATACCCCTTTGTGGTTAATCTAGTTATCGGTGTAGCTTGATAGCAGACTAGCCTTCGTGAAGACTTGTAACATGCAGGACATCAATTTGGGGTAAGACCACATTAAGGATCCGTCCGCCCCAAGAATGCACTTGAAAATACCGTTTTGGAGTGATATGCGTGAATTTTTTTCGATCACTTTGACATGGGACATGTTTGTTTTGTGAATACTGAATGTACTACTGCATTAGACAAGATAAAACATCAAATTGGAATGAGTTTTCACACCCGTAACTTACGTACAATTTTCTTGAAACTTACTTGACGTAGATGTAAGGGTAACATACATTCTCTTTTGTGTTCAATCTAATTATGGGTGAAGCTTGATATCAGACTAGCCTTCGTGAAGATTTGTAATCTGGAGGATATCAATTTGGGGTAAGACCACATTAAGGATGCGTCCGCCCCAAGAGTGCTCTTGAAAATACAGTTTTGGAGTGACATGCGTGAATTTGTTTCGATCACTTTGACATGGGACATATTTGTTTTGTGAATAATGGATGTACTTCTGCATTAGACCAGATAAAACACCAAATGGGAATGAGTTTTCACACCCTATCTTACGTACAATTTTCGTGTAACTTACGTGAGAGAGTTGAAACGGTAACATACATACCGCGTTGTGGTTAATCTAGTTATGGGTGAAGCTTGATAGCAAACTAGCCTTCGTGAAGATTTGTAACATGAAGGATATCAATTTGGGGTAAGACCACATTAAGGATCCGTCCGCCCCAAGAGTGCACTTGAAAATACCGTCTTGGAGTGATATGCTTGAATTTGTTTCGATCACTTTGACATGGGACATGTTTGTTTTGTGAATACTGAATGTACTACTGCATTAGACAAGATAAAACATCAAATTGGAATGAGTTTTCCCACTCGTAACTTACGTACAATTTTCGTGTAACTTACGTGAAGGAGATGAAACGGTAACATACATTCCCCATTGTGGTTAATCTAATTATGGGTGTAGCTTGATATCAGACAAGCCTTCATGAAGATTTGTAACATGCAGGACATCAATTTGGGGTAAGACCACATTAAGGATCCGTCCGCCCCAAGAGTGCACTTGAAAATACCGTTTTGGAGATACATGCGTGAATTTGTTTCGATCACTTTGATATGGGACATGTTTGTTTTGTGAATACTGAATGTACTACTGCATTAGACAAGATAAAACATCAAATTGGAATGAGTTTTCACACCCGTAGCTTACGTACAATTTTCTTATAACTTTCTTGACGGAGATGTAAGGGTAACATACATACCCCTTTGTGGTTAATCTAGTTATTGGTGTAGCTTGATAGCAGACTAGCCTTCGTGAAGATTTGTAACATGAAGGATATCAATTTGGGGTAAGACCACATTAAGGATCCGTCCGCCCCAAGAGTGCACTTGAAAATACCGTTTTGGAGTGATATATGCGTGAATTTTTTTCGATCACTTTGACATGGGACATATTTGTTTTGTGAATAATGAATGTACTACTGCACTAGACCAGATAAAACACCAAATGGGAATGAATTTTCACACCCTAACTTACGTACAATTTTCGTGTAACTTACTTGACGGAGATGTAAGGATAACATACATACCCCTTTGTGGTTAATCTAGTTATCGGTGTAGCTTGATAGCAGACTAGCCTTCATGAAGATTTGTAACATGCAGGACATCAATTTGGGGTAAGACCACATTAAGGATCCGTCCGCCCCAAGAGTGCACTTGAAAATACCGTTTTGGAGTGACATGCATGAATTTGTTTCGATCGCTTTGACATGGGACATGTTTGTTTTGTGAATACTGAATGTACTACTGCATTAGACAAGATAAAACATCAAACTAGAATGAGTTTTCACACCCGTAACTTACGTACAATTTTCTTATAACTTTATTGACGGAGATGTAAGGGTAACGTACATACCCCGTTGTGGTTAATCTAGTTGTCGGTGTAGCTTGATAGCAGACTAGTCTTCGTGAAGATTTGTAACATGCAGGACATCAATTTGGGGTAAGACCACATTAAAGATCCGTCCGCCGCAAGAGTGCACTTGAAAATACCGTTTTGGAGTGACATGCGTGAATTTGTTTCGATCACTTTGACATGGGACATGTTTGTTTTGTGAATACTGAATGTACTACTGCATTAGACAAGATAAAACATCAAATTGGAATGAGTTTTCCCACCCGTAACTTACGTACAATTTTCGTGTAACTTACGTGACGGAGATGAAACGGTAACATACATTCCCCTTTGTGGTTAATCTAATTATGGGTGTAGCTTGATATCAGACAACCCTTCATGAAGATTTGTAACATGCAGGACATCAATTTGGGGTAAGACCACATTAAGGATCCGTCCGCCCCAAGAGTGCACTTGAAAATACCGTTTTGGAGTGATATGCGTGAATTTGTTTCCATCACTTTGACATGGGACATGTTTGTTTTGTGAATACTGAATGTACTACTGCATTAGACAAGATAAAACATCAAATTGGAATGAGTTTTCACACCCGTAACTTACGTACAATTTTCTTATAACTTTCTTGACGGAGATGTAAGGGTAACATACATACCCCTTTGTGGTTAATCTAGTTATTGGTGTAGCTTGATAGCAGACTAGCCTTCGTGAAGATTTGTAACATGAAGGATATCAATTTGGGGTAAGACCACATTAAGAATCCGTCCACCCCAAGAGTGCACTTGAAAATACCGTTTTGGAGTGATATATGCGTGAATTTTTTTCGATCACTTTGACATGGGACATATTTGTTTTGTGAATAATGAATGTACTACTGCACTAGACCAGATAAAACACCAAATGGGAATGAATTTTCACACCCTAACTTACGTACAATTTTCGTGTAACTTACTTGACGGAGATGTAAGGAAAACATACATACCCCTTTGTGGTTAATCTAGTTATCGGTGTAGCTTGATAGCAGACTAGCCTTCGTGAAGACTTGTAACATGCAGGACATCAATTTGGGGTAAGACCACATTAAGGATCCGTCCGCCCCAAGAATGCACTTGAAAATACCGTTTTGGAGTGATATGCGTGAATTGTTTTCGATCACTTTGACATGGGACATGTTTGTTTTGTGAATACTGAATGTACTACTGCATTAGACAAGATAAAACATCAAATTGGAATGAGTTTTCACACCCGTAACTTACGTACAATTTTCTTGAAACTTACTTGACGTAGATGTAAGGGTAACATACATTCTCTTTTGTGTTCAATCTAATTATGGGTGAAGCTTGATATCAGACTAGCCTTCGTGAAGATTTGTAATCTGGAGGATATCAATTTGGGGTAAGACCACATTAAGGATCCGTCCGCCCCAAGAGTGCTCTTGAAAATACAGTTTTGGAGTGACATGCGTGAATTTGTTTCGATCACTTTGACATGGGACATGTTTGTTTTGTGAATACTGAATGTACTGCTGCATTTGACAAGATACAACATCAAATTGGAATGAGTTTTCACACCCGTAACTTACGTACAATTTTCTTATAACTTTATTGACGGAGATGTAAGGGTAACGTACATACCCCGTTGTGGTTAATCTAGTTGTCGGTGTAGCTTGATAGCAGACTAGTCTTCGTGAAGATTTGTAACATGCAGGACATCAATTTGGGGTAAGACCACATTAAAGATCCGTCCGCCGCAAGAGTGCACTTGAAAATACCGTTTTGGAGTGATATATGCGTGAATTTTTTTCGATCACTTTGACATGAGACATATTTGTTTTGTGAATAATGAAAGTAATACTGCATTAGACCAGATAAAACACCAAATGGGGATGAGTTTTCACGCCCTAACTTACGTACAGTTTTCGTGTAACTTACGTGACGGAGATGAAACGGTAACATACATTCCCCTTTGTGGTTAATCTAGTTATGGGTGAAGCTTGATATCAGACTAGCCTTCGTGAAGATTTGTAACATGCAGGACATCAATTTGGGGTAAGACCACATTAAGGATCCGTCCGCCCAAAGAGTGCACTTGAAAATACCATTTTTGGAATGATATGCGTAAATTTGTTTCGATCACTTTGACATAGGACATGTTTGCTTTGTGAATACTGAATGTACTATTGCATTATACAAGATAAAACATCAAATTGGAATGAGTTTTCACACCCGTAACTTAAGTACAATTTTCTTATAACTTTATTGACGGAGATGTAAGGGTAACGTACATTCCCTTTTTTGGTTAATCTAGTTATGGTTGTAGCTTGATAGCAGACTAGTCTTCATGAAGATTTGTAACATGCAGGACATCAATTTGGGGTAAGACCACATTAAGGATCCGTCCGCCCAAAGAGTGCACTTGAAAATACCATTTTTGGAGTGATATGCGTGAATTTGTTTCAATCACTTTGACATGGGACATATTTGTTTTGTGAATAATGGATGTACTTCTGCATTAGACCAGATAAAACACCAAATGGGAATGAGTTTTCACACCCTATCTTACGTACAATTTTCGTGTAACTTACTTGACGGAGATGTAAGGGTAACATACATACCCCTTTGTGGTTAATCAAGTTATCGGTGTAGCTTGATAGCAGACTAGCCTTCGTGAAGACTTGTAACATGCAGGACATCAATTTGGGGTAAGACCACATTAAGGATCCGTCCGCGCCAAGAGTGCACTTGAAAATACCGTTTTGGAGTGATATATGCGTGAATTTTTTTCTATCACTTTAAAATGGGACATATTTGTTTTGTGAATAATGAATGTACTACTGCATTATACCAGATAAAACAACAAATGGGAATGAGTTTTCACACCCTATCTTACGTACAATTTTCGTGTAACTTACTTGACGGAGATGTAAGGGTAACATACATTCCACTTTGTGGTTAATCTAGTTATGGGTGTAGCTTGATAGCAGACTAGTCTTCATGAAGATTTGTAACATGCAGGACATCAATTTGGGGTAAGACCACATTAAGGATCCGTCCGCCCAAAGAGTGCACTTGAAAATACCGTTTTGGAGTGACATGCGTGAATTTGTTTCGATCACTTTGACATGGGACATGTTTGTTTTGTGAATACTGAATGTACTACTGCATTAGACAAGATAAAACATCAAATTGGAATGAGTTTTCACACCCGTAACTTACGTACAATTTTCTTATAACTTTCTTGACGGAGATGTAAGGGTAACATACGTACCCCTTTGTGGTTAATCTAGTTATTGGTGTAGCTTGATAGCAGACTGGCCTTCGTGAAGATTTGTAACATGAAGGATATCAATTTGGGGTAAGACCACATTAAGGATCCGTCCGCCCCAAGAGTGCACTTGAAAATACCGTTTTGGAGTGATATATGCGTGAATTTTTTTCGATCACTTTGACATGGGACATATTTGTTTCGTGAATAATGAATGTACTACTGCATTAGACCAGATAAAACACCAAATGGGAATGAGTTTTCACACCTTAACTTACGTACAATTTTCGTGTAACTTACGTGACGGAGATGAAACGGAAACATACATTCCCCTTTGTGGTTAATCTAGTTATGGGTGAAGCTTGATATCAGACTAGCCTTCGTGAAGATTTGTAACATGAAGGACATCAATTTGGGGTAAGACCACATTAAGGATCCGTCCGCCCCAAGAGTGCACTTGAAAATACCGTTTTGGAGTGATATGCGTGAATTTGTTTCGATCACTTTGACATGGGACACGTTTGTTTTGTGAATACTGAATGTACTACTGCATTAGACAAGATAAAACATCAAATTGGAATGAGTTTTCACACCCGTAACTTACGTACAATTTTCTTGAAACTTACTTGACGGAGATGTAAGGGTAACACACATTCCCCTTTGTGGTTAATCTAGTTATGGGTGTAGCTTGATAGCAGACTAGTCTTCATGAAGATTTGTAACATGCAGGACATCAATTTGGGGTAAGACCACATTAAGGATCCGTCCGCCCAAAGAGTGCACTTGAAAATACCATTTTTGGAGTGATATGCGTGAATTTGTTTCGATCACTTTGACATGGGACATATTTGTTTTGTGAATAATGGATGTACTTCTGCATTAGACCAGATAAAACACCAAATGGGAATGAGTTTTCACACCCTATCTTACGTACAATTTTCGTGTAACTTACTTGACGGAGATGTAAGGGTAACATACATACCACTTTGTGGTTAATCAAGTTATCGGTGTAGCTTGATAGCAGACCAGCCTTCGTGAAGACTTGTAACATGCAGGACATCAATTTGGGGTAAGACCACATTAAGGGTCCGTCCGCCCCAAGAGTGCACTTGAAAATACCGTTTTGGAGTGATATATGCGTGAATTTTTTTCGATCACTTTAATATGGGAAATATTTGTTTTGTGAATAATGAATGTACTACTGCATTATACCAGATAAAACACCAAATGGGAATGAGTTTTCACACACTATCTTACGTACAATTTTCGTGTAACTTACGTGACAGAGTTGAAACGGTAACATACATACCGCGTTGTGGTTAATCTAGTTATGGGTGAAGATTGATAGCAAACTAGCCTTCGTGAAGATTTGTAACATGAAGGATATCAATTTGGGGTAAGACCACATTAAGGATCCGTCCGCCCCAAGAGTGCACTTGAAAATACCGTTTTGGAGTGATATATGTGTGAATTTTTTTCTATCACTTTGACATGAGTCATATTTGTTTTGTGAATAATGAATGTAATACTGCATTAGACCAGATAAAACACCAAATGGGAATGAGTTTTCACACCCTAACTTACGTACAATTTTCGTGTAACTTACGTGACGGAGATGAAACGGTAACATACATTTTTCCTTTGTGGTTAATCTAGTTATGGGTGAAACTTGATATCAGACTAGTCTTCGTGAAGATTTGTAACATCAAGGACATCAATTTGGGGTAAGACCACATTAAGGATCCGTCCGCCCCAAGAGTGCACTTGAAAATACCGTTTTGGAGTGATATATGCGTGAATTTTTTTCGATCACTTTGACATGGGACATATTTGTTTTGTGAATACTGAATGTACTACTGCACTA
Source organism: Paraescarpia echinospica (assembly GCA_020002185.1). NCBI lineage: Eukaryota > Metazoa > Annelida > Polychaeta > Sabellida > Siboglinidae > Paraescarpia > Paraescarpia echinospica. The sequence goes on along the minus strand of JAHLWY010000397.1, from coordinate 341 downwards.
GACCAGATAAAACACCAAATGGGAATGAATTTTCACACCCTAACTTACGTACAATTTTCGTGTAACTTACTTGACGGAGATGTAAGGATAACATACATACCCCTTTGTGGTTAATCTAGTTATCGGTGTAGCTTGATAGCAGAGTTGCCTTCGTGAAGACTTGTAACATGCAGGACATCAATTTGGGGTAAGACCACATTAAGGATCCGTCCGCCCCAAGAATGCACTTGAAAATACCGTTTTGGAGTGATATGCGTGAATTTTTTTCGATCACTTTGACATGGGACATGTTTGTTTTGTGAATACTGAATGTACTACTGCATTAGACAAGATAAAACATC
>JAHLWY010000396.1:0-93019 GCA_020002185.1 Paraescarpia echinospica | reverse complement strand
CGTTCAAACAGGCGACACGATTCAGCACATCCCATTGGTAGGCAACGATCATAGTAGAAGTTAGTATCCCAGGTGAACCCAAACAAATGGTAGCATGACGGGTGGAGGGGAATGATGCGGAATGCATCCTCAATGTCTGCCTTCCCCACCAGAGACCCTCGGCCAAACTGACCCAACAAAGCTATGACATGATCTAAAGTTTCATAAGATACAGTGGTGAATTCCTTTGGAATACCTTCGTTGATGGAATTACCCGCTGGATAAGAAAGATCATGAATGAGACGGAATGCGTTAGGCTCTTTCTTGGCAACTACCCCAAGCGGGGAGGACTGATAGGGAGTGAATGGTGGTGAGATGAATGGGCCAGCAATGCGTCCCAACGAAAGCTCCTTTGTCAGTTTCGTGTCAACTATAGCCTCGTGGTCTGAAGCAGATGGGTGGTTATGAGTGGAAAGGAGAGAAGGAGTACCCAAATAGTTAATTTTGAATCCATGGATGAAACCATTGACCAGAAAGGTGACTTCCGCCTGGTCATAACCAAGGAGAGCTTGGTGTAAGCGTTTAGGATTTATTGGTGTTGGGAGGGATGATTTTTCGACATGAGCTGGACGGATGGGGTGCATGACATTTGGTGCAAACGTGTTTGAATTTGCACAAGCGGGAGTGGCACTTACCCCCTCGCTGGTACTGCCAAAAGTAGCCAACGGGAAAGGACTGCGGGCGACGGGATTTGTTGGGAAAGGGACCTGGAGCACGAGCTGACCCCCCATGGACATCCTTGGCATACATGCAAGAAAAGAATAAATCCCACCGGGGCTGCGCCCAGGGGAATCCGGCCAGATCAAATTGTCGGAGCGACCGGAATCGTGTGTCATACTGCCGCCAGGCCAACGGTGGACCTGTGGCGGCAATATCACGGACAACATCGCAATATTTGAACAACCCGGGGGCTGCTTCCGGAAATCGTTGGGCATATATTGCCCCAAACACCAAGAAGGCAGAAGTCCGCTGGTCGATGGTGGAAATCTGCCTTCCCCTGGTCTGGGGCAGCAAAGAGAAGACGCGGTGAGAGTCACCAGAAGAAACAGCCATTTGTTGGGGTTGGGTATGGTGGATATGGGTCAGATCGAAAAATTCAACAAATTCGTTGGCCCATATCTTGGCCTTAATGCGCTCCGGAAGGTCAGCCCCCAAAGTGGTGGAGTGGAGAGGGACGGAGAAGTGGGATGCGGGCTCACCCCTATCGTCCATCAAAGTGCTGAGAGCACCAGCGACAGCAAAGTCCATGGGAGTCTCCTGCTCGATGGTGGGGTCTGGCATCGACCAGGCGACTTCCGGGGCGACATCTACTGATGGCGTGGGCACAGGGGGTGTGACAACATGGGCACGCGTGGCATCCCGGTCCTCTCGCAATTGTTTCATCACTTCCCGGGTGACAATGGCTACCATATCAGGAGTGCTGATGTTTGTTGTCACCGGCACACTGTCCGACGTGGCTGGCAAGTCCTCCGGACGTCCCGCAGCGGCAGAAACAGGGCGACGTCGGCGAGCAGGAGGGGCTGGCACGGGCGGTTCAAACTCGACAGGGCGTTTCCTGGCCGCAAGGCGTTGGGACGGCGGTCGCACCATGGCACGAACCGGTTTCGGCGGACGTCCGCGCGGGGGCATACTGCAAAGTAGTAAACAAAGGGCAGGAACGACATCCATTTTCTCCGAAACCATGGCACCAAACTAGTCAGTATCACAGCTCACCCACTATCTACTTGCATAACAGGATGGACCAATATGGTATATAATCCTGTGGACGCCCCACGGGCAGCATGAGGTGATATAACCTCTAGATGAAAAATTATATATAATCATAGATATAGATACACATAGATATATCCACATATATATACATACATATATACCATCCATATAGATACACGCACACACACTCCATAAATCTATACACACATACATACTCACACATATATGTAAACAGAGATAACAATTGCATTTATTAAGACCAAATGGAAAGGAAGTGTGCATTTTGCAGCGTGGAATAAGAGTGGCAATGGAAAGAATGTGTCGGTGAACTTGCCTGGTAATAGAATTGATTGTGTACAACTGACAAGTTTGCTGTAGAGTTCAGGCTCATTACGGGTAATATATTTGATGATGTATTGTAACGAAAATCAGAAGACAGTGGGGCCATCAGAGGAACCAGTCTGTATCACGGCACACCCACAAAACATGTAATATAAGATAGTGGGGCCATCAGAGCAATCAGTCATTATCACGGCACACCCACAAAACATGTAATATAAGATAGTGGGGCCATCAGAGCACCAGTCTGTATCACGGCACACCCACAAAACATGTAATATAAGATAGTGGGGCCATCAGAGCAACCAGTCTGTATCACGACACACCCACAAAACGTGTAATATAACATAGTGGGGCCATCAGAGCAATCCGTCTGTATCACAGCACACCCACAAACACGGATCATAAGATAGTGGGGCCATCAGAACAATCAGTATGTTTCACAGCACGCCCACAAAAACACATGGATCATAAGATAGTGGGACAAACAGAGCAACCAGCCTGTATCACAGCGCCCCCACAAATTATATGGCACAAAGGAGCTACTAAGCATATGGGCTACACCAATCGACCCCCCCCCCCAGGCTATTGTGTGTGGCAGCACTGGTAACACTACCGTAACACAACAATCAAACACGGGGGGAATTGTATTGGTGATTACTGCTGTTAGGGTTCCCATAGATAGTGTAAATTAAATGAAGAAAGCGTATATAAATACAATTGTGGCAAAACAGTGAAAAGATTGAACGAAAGCCAGTCATACTGCAAACAACATAAACCCCCAGACAGTGACAGTATTAAGGACCAAAATGCAGTAATTACCACATGGTGGAGACAAACTGTCAAAGGCAAAATTGTACTGTGATATACATTTCCAACACAATGAGGGGAAAGCCAGAAGAAGATGGGCTGTACTGAAAGGAGTGGAGCATTTACCACTGTGTGGCAGCAAATATGGCAGCCCCCCTAATGGAGCGCACATATTTGCGCATCCCAACTTCGTTTAGATGGACCCCAAAGTGATCAAAATATTGCTCCCAGTTAGTGTGCATACCTCTGTGTCGCCCGTAATGAATATGGGGCAGGTCCGATGTCAGAGCATCCAGCGTACGATTTACTACGAACCGAGCGTTGTTAAAATCGGCACGCGCGGGATACCGTTGCTGTTGGCGCCAGGGCGGGCGCACTGCGACGCGCGGCATAACCTGACAAATGACTACTTCTGTCACCGAAGCGACTGCCAACACCCGCTGGGCGAAGTCGACAATACGGGAGGCAAGCTGACTGGGCACGACACCGGCATGAGACAAATCGTTAGTGCCGATGTCGACAATAACCACTCGCGGGCCGAGCTCACTGATCAGCGGCAACTCGGCCAGCAAACCGTCTATCTTAAGTCCGCCCACACCGTGGTAAAACACACTCGAATATTGCTCGAAACCCCTAAATCTGCCCCCACAACATGCGTCGTACCATCACGATGCATAAGCGACGCGTGTAAACGCTTAACGAAGCTGTGACCAATCACTAAGAGATCGGCGGGGCAGTCCATAGCGGACATGATAAGATGAATGAAAAAGATCGACGGCTTAAAAAATGGCGGCGAACAAAGGAAAAAATTCGGGGTAAACGAGCAAATTTGAATGCAGTATAATTCAAGGATTATCAAAGTACTAATCCGCGAAACCACGCACGAAATTGCATACACAAGATCGAAGTATAGTATGAACAACGTTGAACTATACTAACCTCGAGAACTTGATTGAAGTAAATCTTCCTTTGTGTTGAAACGGCAAAGACGTTCGCTGCTATCAGATTCCAACACAAAGGGGCAGTCCACACCCAGCCTCGTTTTGATCCTGGGTGCTTACGTAACTCGGAACATTGGTAGATTATCGTGACAACGAATTGTTGACGGATTATCCGCATCACATTGCATAAATACTATTTTGACATATGTAAAAATATTCATTTAAAATAAATCTCAAGGTGGCAATAACAGCACATATGTCACTGGCCATGTATTGTTGAATATAATACACCTTTATGGTAAACACATCAAGAACTGGCATTATGTTAATTAATCAAAAAGCAACCCGATTTGTACTTAAATCTAGAGAAGTGAAAACAAAAAGACTAGTCACTTATTACCTCCGATCATGGGATGAAGTAAAAGAGAATTGCTTGTTTTAATACACATCTTTGTCTGAAAATAGTGTTGTCATACTAATTGCCATGCCTAATGTTATTCAGCATGTGTGTACATGGTTATAGATGTGTCAATAAATTTGTTACAAAAATTTTAACTTGTTATGACAAGTGTTCATATGATAGTGAAACTCTGATAATCTAGAAACCATAACAATAATATACCTTGCAATGTACCTGATTAATTTCTTTTAAAATCCAGACAAATACATTAGTGATTAACATCCATACTGCTAATTTGCTGTGCTATTTCCAATAGTTGTTTAAGTGGAATTAACTTAGTTTAGATGAAGTTATTGTAAACGGCTGAAGTTACTGAATGGAATAAGTGTGTGTGTGCACAACCAGTAATGTATAACTGAACATCAGCAGGGATCGAACCTGACACAAACAACACTGAAACACTGTTGTCATAAACAACACAGACCAACTGTTTTTAAACAAACAAATGACATAGTATGTCTGCATTTACAACACAATACTCCAATAGCATTCAGTCAGAAATATATTGTTTGCATTGTTGCAAAAGGCATGTGGTACATACACGTATCTGCAATTTAATAAACGAGTGTTAATGTTTCATACACATAAAATAATATCGTATGTTTATATAATTTGACAGAAAAATAATACAATCTATACTTGTTACGAAACTTTCTGAACAAACATATAAACCCACTTATTAAGTGTTAGGCTCCCAACTGGATATATCCCCAGTAATACCCTTGGCCAACACGATGAATCCTTGGGAGGAAATGTATGTGTGTTTGCAGTGTGACGAGTGTATATGAAGAATACTATCAATTGCTTTACTACATGTATCATTATATTTATTAAATATGTGTTGTATTTTATTAGTTTTACAAAACTTGTATTTTATGTGTAAATAACGAATCGATACAGCTATGCTACGAATATAATAATGTTATTGATGTATCCACTTTCAAATATATATTTCACGTCCACCTGTTACTATTCATTTATGACCTGGCTCAATATATTTTTAACGTTGTCATTAAAATGTTGAATATGTGTTTTCAAGTTCCACACTAAGCACATTATACTCACTAGTGATGCACTAGTAGACGGTTAAGTCCTCAAAACAGCACTCACCCTTGTTCTTCATCACCCCATTCTGGGTGACCCTGCGTGACTGGCCACGAGTGCTATGTAAATGCCTGTTAACTCTGTCTTCTTCTTTGTGACAAAATTCCCTATATCAAACACACTGACCTCGAGCCATTTCAAACAGGCCAAAGGATAGCTCTCATAATCCCACTACTACTCAACCATACGTTCTGAAATGACACCATGTGCGTGTGTGTGTGTGTGTGTGTGTGTGTGTGTGTGTGTGTGTGTGTGTGTGTGTGTGTGTGTGTGTGTGTGTGTGTGTGTGTGTGTGTGTGTGTGTGTGAGTACATTTTATACCCCAATAGCAACATTAATAGTTTCACTTTTCTAACTTATAACCACAATAATAACTATGCATTGCCTATTAAATAAATATTACCCTCAAAAACAATTATATTGATACAATTTGTTGTTGTAATTATGGAATATACTTAAGAGCATTTCTTCATAATAATTATATAACTTAAATGTGCGGAGACACACTACTTATCAAAACACAAGACTTCATTATTTACTTAGTTTTACCTTACAAGTAGCTCTGGAGGGAGGAACATGCAAAAGCAATAAATGGCACGACATTATTTTATACGTTTGTGTTAAAAAGTGCACTCCTTTAGTCGTAATGAGTGCAAGATGCACCAACGAAAAGTAACTTCAGTAACATTGTTAACGATAAACAATGACTACAGTAATTGCCATGTTTCGTCGAGTACACGAGTCACAATTCCGCACTACAATTGCGTAAGTATGCCTTATAAAACCTTCATGAAGCCATTACTAGACCGCGTAATACTTCATATAAATAAAGTTGCAATAATGATTGCTTCGCTCTATTACTGATAATCAACACATTTCGACGCATACTGTGAGGTCGATGCATCGATGTTTACACTTTCTACCATGCACGTGGACCACTATGTCAGGTGTCAGGCTAACAGCCAAAGGGGCCATGGAGACATTTCCCTATCTAGCTTGTTTGTGAAAAATACATTCGCTCCCGGATACATTACGAAGGGAAACGTACTCAGCATTCTTGTTTAATATATCAAAATAATCATTCATTTTACTATTGAACTTATGCATGTAGGCACGTATGCGTGTAGGCACGTTTGCAAGTATGCACGTATACACGCATGCACATAGGAACATATGCATGTAAGCGTGTATGCGTATGTGTGCTTGTGTGTATGTGTAGGTGTGCATGTGAGTATGTGTGCATGTGAGTATGTGTGTGTGCGTGTGCGTGTGTGCGTCCATGCGTGTGTGCGTCCGTGCGTCCGTGCGTGCGCGCGTGAGTGCGTGTGCGCGTGTGCGGGTGTGCGCTGGTGTGCGTGTGTGCGTGTGTGCGTGAGTGCGTGTGTGCGTGTGTGCGTGTGTGCGAGTGAGCGTGTGTGCGTGTGTGCGTGTGTGCGTGTGTGCGTGTGTGCGTGTGAGCGTGTGTGTGTGCGTTCCTGCGCGCGCTTGTGCGCGCGTGCGTGTATGCGTATACGCGTGTACGCCTGTGCGGAAGAACGCGTTTTGGCGTGCATGCGTGCATGCGTGTATGTATGTGTGCAAGCATGCATGCATGAATGTATGTGTGCACGTGAGTATATATACATGTATGTATGTGTGTATGTATGTATGTATGTATGTATGTAGGTAGGTAGGTATGTAGGTATGTAGGTATGCATGTATGCATGTATGCATGTATGCATGTATGCATGTATGTATGCATGTATGTATGTATGCATGTATGCATGTATGCATGTATGTATGCATGTATGTATGCTTTATGTTTATATGTTTGTTTGTAAGTTTGCATGTTTGCATGTTAGTATGTTTGCATGTTTGCATGTTTGCATGTGCGTATGTGCGTATGTGCGTATTGCGTATGTGCGTATGTGCGTATGTGCGTATGTGCGCATGTGCGCATGTGCGCATGTGCGCATGTGCGTATGAGCGTAGGTGTGTAGGTGTGAATGTGTGTATGTGTGTATGTGTGTATGTGTGTATGTGTGTATGTGTGTATGTGTGTATGTGGGTATGTGCGTATGTGCGTATGTACGTATGTACGAATGAACGAATGTACGTATGTATGTATGTACGCATGTACGCATGTTTGCATGGACACATGGATGCATTTACGTATGTTTGCATGGACGCATGGACGCGTGGACGCATGGACGCATGGACGCATGGACCCATGTTCGCATGTACACATGTACGCATGTATGCATGTGTGTAGATTTGTGTGTTTCCGTGTGTGTCTATGTACGTATAATAAACTCAATTCTACGTTAACGGTTTTATTAGTCTATCGAAGTCCAACGATAAGCATAGAAGGTAATGAAAAAGTACAAAACGCTATAGGGGAATTGAACAAACGGGACTATATTATTATGAGGGATTTTAACCGTGTTCATATATACAATGAAAATCTCAACACAGTACGGGGATTGAGTACCACAAATGTTTAGTTCTAGTTCAAGATAATTTCCTTTCTCAACATGTGATAGAACCAAATACGGGTGAGAATGTGTTCGACATAGCTTTGTTCTCAAAGAACGAATTATTTCACAATTTCAAGATATGTGAGCCACTGGGGAGTATTAATCACAAGCAGATACATTTTATCTTCAAAGTAAAGTCAGAAAGTAATATTAAAATGCAGCAAAGGATAGCTTTCCACATAGGAAGATATCAATATATGATGAAATATTTAGTTAAGATAGACTGGAATAACACACTGAATAATAAGAAAACAACGGAATGTTGGAATATTTTAAAAAGTGAAATTTTAAGCATCATCCATACATTTATTCCCTTAACAGAACAATGGAAACAGTCAAGAAAGGACCACTTATCGAAAGAAATCATTACAAAAAACAACTACAAACAAATGATGTGGAAGTCATATAGACGTCCGAGAACATTTATAAAGAAGCACTTAGAAATTCAAAGAGAAGCTATAAAAAAGCATTTGCCTGCTATATAAAACATGACAACAAGAGTTGTTATGTATATGTTCAGATCAAACATAAATTTCAGGATTAGGACGGTCATCTAGAAGATAGAGGTGCATATATAAAATATCACAGAGATTCTTAATGGCAGAAGACCCGAATTAGTGTTTTAGTTCGGTGTTTATTAAGGAAGATATTATTTCACTACCAGTACCAGAGGCTAAGTTTAAGGGGGCAGAATCAGTCTATGTAGGACAGTTAATTGTAATCCCGGAAATGGTAGCTAAGAAAATAAGGGCTATGAATGATTTTTTGGATTTTTCTATTGGAAATTGTAGAACAAATTAGCTTACCGCTTACGACAGTTTTCAACTTGTCATTAGAAGAGGGAGTGGTTACGTTAGAATGGAAAGAAACATACATTATACCATTAACAAAAAGGTTCCAGAAACAAGTAAGAGAACTAAAGACCAGTGGGTTTAACATCGGTGATTTCAAATTATCAGAAAGACTAATTAAAGATCACATGGTTGATTTTGTTGATAAACATAACTTGATAAACCAATCTCATTATGGGTTTCTAAAAGCGATGTCATACTTAACAAATATGTTATGTTTTTGGAAGCTACCACAAAGTGAGTAGACGAGGGAACACCAGTATATATAATCTACTTAGAATTTCATAATGCGTTCGACAAAGTGCCATCTGAACTATTACTTCTTAAACTAAAGGCCCATGACATAGGAAATGGTATAGTTAACTGGATAGAACAATGGCTGATTGATAGAAGACAACGGGTAGCTGTTGATGGGAAGGCTTCAAACTGGAAATCAGTTTTGATTGGGGTACCAAAGGGATTAGTACTGAGATCTATATTATTATTAATATATATGAACGATTTGGACGATAATATAACAAGTTAGGTGTTGAAATTTGTGGACGATACAAAAGTGTTGAAAATGATTAAACATGTTGGAGATTCACAGTATTATTTACAAGATGGTCGTGTCAGGTTGATCAAATGGTTTTGAAAATTGGCAAATGTTCAATTTTTGAGAAATATAAATGCATCCACACAGGACATGTGAACGAAGACGTTCAATATACAAATGTAAAATGGGGGTACTGTACTAAGTACTACGGTAAAAGAAAAGGATTTAATTTAACCATTAGCGCTGGTATGGAGGTTTCAGAGCTGTGCGGAATTGCAGCTTGAAAGGAAAATAGGAGGAAACTTAGAGGAAATATAGCGTAAAACAAAAATTAACTGATTATATCGTAGTACTAAACAACAGCTATGCCTCATTTGTAATACAAACGTGGCGGCCACATAGCAAGAAGGACATATATATGCAAGCAAGAGTTCAGAGGAGTGCGACCAAAATGATATCAATACTGATAAATCTCAGTTACAAAATACGCCTAAAAGAATGTGGTTCAATAACACTAAAGACAAGGAGATTGAGAGGAGATCAGATAGAAGAGCTTAAAATATTGAATAGTTATGAAAATCTTGGTAGAAGGACTAGAGGACATGAAGATACAAAAGTATAGCAGCAGTGTAAATTATATATAAGAAAGCTGAGCCCGAGATCTTTAGCACATACCATACACATTCGCTCACATTGAAACACAAAAACACGTGTATGGTTGTGAAGGATATTGATAGTCAGATATTTTCAACGATTAAAATTGTCTTTTCACTGTGAAAAGTGCGGAACATTAAAAAAGAACGCAACGTTTGTGAATGGTGTGTTAGTGTGTGTGTGTGTGTGTGTGTGTGTGTGTGTGTGTGTGTGTGTGTGTGTGTGTGTGTGTGTGTGTGTGTGTGTGTGTGTGCATGTGTGTTTGTTCGTAAGTGTGTGTGTTTGTTCGTGTGTCTGTCACGCTTGGGTTCAAATGCGAGTGATCGCATTTAAATGCAAATACAAATATCTGAAAGGATTCAACTGCAAGTGCAAATGCAAGTGCGTTGATACACGGTTGCATTTAAATGCAAATGCAAATACAAGTGTTTGCAATTATTCAAATGCAAATGCAAGTGTTTGAAAATATTCAAATGCAAGCACACTGTCTGTGTGCGAGCGTGTGTGTGTAAGTACCGGTGCATGTCGCTGTGCTGTGCATTTGGTATATCAGAATGAAACAGTGACACATCACAAGCGTTCTCTACATTTGACGTTGAACACTGCCGCTTCATTCACTCGAGATTCTTCATGACGTTAGAACATGCAACAGATCAGTTCCAAATCTAAAGCCGGCGATTTAGGAAGTTGACGACATCTCGCATTATACTCTTCGATACTTCACTTTCAGTGGATCCGAATATACCGTGCGGGGCGCATTACATTGCTGTGGTTATTTTCACTCTTGCTTCTCTCAAGCGCCGACCGTATATAATCCTGTCGTCTCTCACAACATCGTGCTTCACGTTCAGGATGAGCGCCTCCGGAAGTCGATGCAGGTCATGTGCCATTAGGGGAACGAAATATGGATCAGTGAACACCGACTTGGCTCTATTCCAGAGGGCTTCATTTCCGCGACGACACGCCAGGGAGTGTCGTTTCTGGGCTGGCTTGTCGCAGGTGTCAGGGAGAGCCGACCAAGGTACCAGTCGGCCGTAGCGGGCCTTCGCGGCGGCCGTCGTGTGGCAGTTGCAGGAGAAATCGATGAGGGGAAGGTCTGTTACGTCTCCGAAGGCGTACCACAGCCTACAAGGGCAAATTATATTAATTAAAGACGAGCAATCATAACGTCCTCGTAACAACCTCACCGCGCGTGTTATTCAATTAAAAACACCAACAATTTCCAACATGAGATTGCCAAGTTAGCAAACACATTGTCGTCGTGCGGACTTGCCGTTCATGTTGCATAAGGGAAGGACATATTATTAGGTTATATAGACAGCATACTGATGGTGTGTAGTTGTACTAAAACATGACGATTGCCCAACAAACTAAAAGAATAATAATATATTCTATTTGTTAAATATACTTAGCTTAATGATAGTCGCTAGGGGGCGTGGCATAATGTTTACTTTCAAAATTTATCCTTCCTTTAATGTTCAATTATAGCATACTAATTGTTTTGAATAGATTACTTTTAATATTATGTAACTTGTAAAGCACAACAGAATCAAGAATTCAACCATAAGCTAAGTATATTTAAATTATAAGCATATTTTAACAAGTTTTGGTCCTGTCATATTCAACTTAATAAAACCGGCGTTAAAGCCGTTATGATTATCGCTCACTTTCGCCGGTCGGCAATGTTCAGTTTTGTGTTTGTTTAAATGTTGTCGTTTGTACCAATTATACTGTTAAATGATGAAGATACAAAACATGCTGCCTGTGAGTTTTATTCAATTGACCTTTTAGATTACTATTGGCATTTTATATTATTACAATAAATACGGTATTTAAAAAGGAATCATGGTGCAGTTAATTGCCACTGAGTGATTGATACTAAACTGATTGATAAAAGGAAGGATACGAAGATCAGAAGAGATCAAGCAGCTAGAAACATCCAACAATGGAGATCATCAGATGAGGAATACAGGAAACTGGACAAAGAAGTAAAAAAGAGCTGTAGGACAGATAAGAGGAAATGGTTAGAAGAGAAAGGTAAAGAAGCACAAACAGCAGCAGAACGGAATGACTCGAAAACGCTGTATAGGATTGTGAGAGAGCTAACTAGCGCGAAAAGCAATTCCAACATACCAATAAAAGACAAAGATGGCAGAGTGCTTCTAACAAACGAGGAACAAGACACGAGGTGGATTGAACACTTCCGAGAAGTACTAAATCAACCAACACCAACCACACTCTTCAACTTCGAACAGGAACCAAACATAAAAGAGCTTGATGTCATCACCAATGACATCACCAGGTCAGAAGTTTCCAAAGCCATCGATAGCCTCAAGAACAACAAGACAGCGGGCCTTGATGAAGTATCGGCCGAACTATTGAAACATGGCAAGGACGGGGTTTAGACGAGTTAACCTACTTGTTCAATCTGATCTGGTCTGAGGAGGAAGTTCCTGATGATTGGAGACGAGGAGTGATCGTGACGTTACCAAAAAAGGGGTGCCTGAGCGATTGCAATAACTGGCGAGGAATAACATTGATGTCAGTACCTGGAAAAGTGTTCTGCAGTGTGATCCTAAACCGGCTGAAGACAGCAGTTGACCAACACCTCCGGGAGGAACAAGCTGGTTTTCGAAGAGGAAGGTCATGCTGTGAGCAGATCTTCACATTGCGAAACATCATCGAACAAAGCAGAGAGTTCCAGATACCTCTTTTAGTCAATTTCATTGACTTTAAGAAGGCTTTCGACAGTGTCCACAGAAATTCGCTGTGGCAAATCCTGAAGCTATACGGCATACCAAGCAAATATATAGACATTTTCAAATCGCTTTACCGAAACACCAACTGCTGCATCAAGACCAACGATGGCTACACAGACATGTTCGATATAGAGACAGGTGTACGTCAAGGTTGCATCCTGTCCCCTTTCCTCTTTGTTGTTGTTATTGACTTCATCATGAGGAAAACTTTGGTGTTAAATATATAAATAATAGGTTGACAGACCTTGATTTTGCCGATGATATTGCACTGCTCAGCCACACGCCGGAGATCCTACAAGAGATGACCAATAATTTAAACAAAAATGGAGAGATGATCGGATTACGAATCAGCTATGGGAAGACAAAAACATTGTCAGCTGGTGATGGATCTGACCCCCCACATTGTGATCGGTCAGGAAGAGTTGCGTCGAGAACTTCCCTTACCTTGGAAGCTACATCTCTAGGAAAGGCGACGCGGAAGTAGATGTACGAGCGAGGATAGGCAAGGCATCAGCAGTGTTCCAAAGACTACGTCCAATATGGTCCAGTAACACCATCAAAAAGGACATAAAACTACGTCTTTACATGTCAATCGTAATACCAACAGCGATATATGCCTGTGAAACGTGGAAGAATACGGCGAGTATATCAACAAAACTAGACGTACTTCATCGACGATGTCTCCGGTTCATACTGGGCATATCGTGGAGAGAACACACCACATATGAAGAAGTGATGAGGAGGGCAGGTCTGGACAGCCTGCATCACATAGTTAAGTCTCGACGACGAAGACTAGCGGGACATATCCTACGCCTACCAAGAGAGAGAACAGCACATGTAGCAATGGAATGGGTGCCTGAAGGTTGATTTAGTACTTCTCGGAAGTGTTCAATCCACCTCGTGTCTTGTTCCTCGTTTGTTAGAAGCACTCTGCCATCTTTGTCTTTTATTGGTATGTTGGAATTGCTTTTCGCGGTAGTAAATATACTTATAAAGTCATTCTTCTCCATGGTCGCCAATTTCTAGCAGCTTTTTACATGATGTTAAGTTAATTAGTGATACAGACCTGACAGTCATTACTTATATTTTGGGTGCTTGCTATGAAACTAAACAATGTGCATTTATATCAGCTTACAATAAGCTTCAAATATTCGTTTTCTGTAGTGTACTTTATAACGGTGAATCGAGCTGATGTTCATAAAATAGACATTGAACGAGATTGACAGGTTGGTTCCGTTGACAATTGATGACATCCACCTTCTGGTAGTTGATGCACGGGATCGTGACGATTGATTTTGTCTTCGTTTGGAGTGCTTGTTAACATGTTTAACAAATAACATTTGAATATTCGACGGCAATTCATGTTTATGGGCTCGATACATAAACAGTAATTTCCTAAATTGTACTAAATCGGTAAACTTTGAAATGCTTGCTTTGTAAAAAGTGGAGTTGTTGTATCACATCGTTGTGCATAATCCATATTACCCTCTTTTGTAACATATTTATACATTATAACTTAGTTGGGTAGGTATTCCCCCTATTTCCACATAATACAATAAATACGACAAAATAGAGTGGAGAATAACATATGCATACAATGGCTGTCAATTTCTTTACAGCATAATATTATGTACATATAACACTAGCATTTATTGATAGATTATACTACACTCGACTAATGTGGTCTTTCCAGTTGAATGATTCGTAAATAAGCACGCATAGAAATTTCGTAACTCGTACTCTTAGTATGTGTCTATTTTTGTATTTTGATATTTGCATCAGACAATTGTGCACTACCAGAAAATAACATGTAATTGGTCTTAGCTATGTTAAGATACAATTTGTTGATTGAGAACAACAACTAATGCAATATTTTCAAGGTGGTTTATATAATCGGCTGAACATAAGATGTTCGTGTCATTATCAGCAAAATAACACAAATGAAACATTTGATCACATGAGAAACATTGCACACGTCATTGATATACATAATAAACAGTTTCGGATTAATTATAGACCCTTGTTGAACTCCACAGAGAAAGAGAGAGAGAGAGAGAGAGAGAGAGAGAGAGAGAGAGAGAGAGAGAGAGACAGAGAGAGAGAGAGAGAGAGAGAGAGAGAGAGAGAGAGAGAGAGAGAGAGAGAGAGAGAGAGAGAGAGAGAGAGAGAGAGAGAGAGAGAGAGAGAGAGAGAGAGAATTATGTTTGCTTGAACTTTCAGTGACCTGTGTGTGCGGGAACCATATATGTAGACTTAACTGTTAAACCCATTATCAATACGTCCCAGCAGTGTTACAATGCTCCGAACGTGAGTTAGGTTTGTTTTCACGTAGGTTTACAGCATTAGTCTGCACGAATATTAATCACTGAAAGTGACGAGTCGTCGAGAACATCTAGGTTGGCTAGCCTTGTACTCGGGATAATATTGGTTGGGCACTGTCTACTCAGACACAATTGTATTTCGACAGTCACACCCTGAAGCACATCAATATTTTATGAGAGCTCACTGTATCTCCCGGAGGTTCCCGTGTACTGGGAATTAGTTCTACCTCCTGTTTACTTGCATTGCTCTGGATTTTCAATTTGGGGGACGTTTTGTGGTGAATTGATTTGAATTTGGTGCAGCAAACTTGGGAAAATATAAGGATATTTGATCAAGAAAAGTGATATTATTGAGCGTATAGCATACATAACGTAATTATAGATATATATTAAGCAATATTTTTGGTTAAAAGTTAGCTAGAGGGAGTAATCTAGGGTAGATTAAAAGTAGGCGATTTGCGAGCGATAATTGGGGACGTTAATGTAATCGGAACGTTGTTTACAAGGTAGGTCACTGGCGAAGTTAGCGTACCGTGAACGACAATAGAATAGCGTTATTTGAGATAATCGGTGTAGTTAGATGAGTAATTAAAACCTGAAATAACAATATTTTAAAGTGTATAATAGTACACAGGAAACAGTCTTTGTGAAGACTACCTTGTATATTAGCCTAACTTGAATACATTGTCATCGACATCGTAACTAGGTAAGGCACGGTGTGTCACTGTGTGTTAACAAATATAACTAACTATAACCTAAACAATCTGGTGTAAATTGTACACAGAAAAGTCTTTTCAAAGACTACATAAAAACTACTTTGAACATAAATAAATTCTGATATGGCACCTTGCAAGCGGCAACTCAGGTCAAAACGACACCTAGTTTGCAACGACTGCCAGAGCTGGGTGGATTTTGCGTTGTCTGGCTGTCCAAAATCATGGGCAGAGACCAAAGATGACGGATTCACATTTCGGTGTATGGGGTGTTTGAGGGTGGAATGTCTGATGAAGGAGGTATGTAAGTTGACGGATATAGTGAAGGAGATGGAGGCGAGACTCAACATAGAAATAGATGGAGCAGAGAGGGATGGCGCGGAGAGAGTTGAGAATTCTACAACACAGAAGGAGCAGAGTTGTGACACGGAGACTGAAGAAAGGAGACTGAGAGGAAGGAAGGTGACCGGTGTGAAGGAACAAGACATTGAGAAAACAGAGGGACGGAGGAAAAGTGTTCGGCAGAGGAAAAGAAAACGGGCCAGTGGGGATAGATCAGCAGGTAGTCAGACTGTAGAGAACGAGGAGAGACACGACAGCGATACAGGTGGTGAAGAGGTAGATACCACAGAGGCAGTTGGTAAGACTGTGAGACAGAAGACTGATGGAAGAAGACAGAGTGTTCAGCAAAAAACAGAAAACATGACAGGCGTGAAGGTGACAGGGGAGAAAGTGACCGTAGTGAAGGAGGTAGCCGGGAAAAAGGGACGGGAGAGGAGAGAAGAAAATGTGATGGGAGGAAAGAAGAAGGGACGAAAGGAAGTGAGAGTAAATGTGCTAGAAGAGAAGATGACAGGAGGAAAGGGGACAAGAGAAAACGCGACAGGAAAGAAGGGAATGGAAGAGAATGTGAGAGGAGAGAAGACGACAAGAGGAAAAGACAACAACCAGACATATGTAAACCGGAGGAGCTACTCTGAGGCAGTGATTGAGTGGGCAAGGAGAAAAGAGAGAGTGTTTATGGGCGATTCAATTCTGAGAAAAACAGACAAGACTACATGCGAGGGGAAGGACGTTGTTGTATGTCTACCGGGGGCTAGGATAGAGCATGTGACCGAAAGGGTAGAGAAGGTATTGGGGCATGGCAAGGGAGGGTCTATACTAGTACACGTTGGGACAAACAATGCAGACAAGGAGGGAACAACTGGGATAGTTCAGAAGTACAAACATATAGTGAGGAAGCTAAAGAAGACAAGAGTGGAACAGGTTATTCTCTCAGGAATTTTGCCAGTAATGGGAGGAAGGGGAGCAAGATACAGAAACTGTAAGAGGATGGCGATCAACGCCAGTGGGACAGGTTGCATCTATTTAAACTAAATTCGCAGGGGGGACTCGCAGAGAAGCCTGAAACTGGAGGCATACATAAAGGCAGCAAAAATAATTCAGCAAAGAACAGTCTGGAAAACTGTTCTGAAGCTGGGTATAAATGTGTTTGTTTAAATGCAAGGAGTATAGTAAACAAAAGAAATGAACTAAACATTATGGTAGAAGATATTGACCCTCACATAATAGGTATAACCGAATCATGGGCAACCACCGATATATCAGATGCCGAATTGGGACTGACAGGATATGTAATGGTTAGGAAAGATAGAATATGAAGAAGGGGAGGTGGAGTTATTTTATATATTAAAGAATCTATCCAGGCTTATGAAATAAAATTAGACAGAGAAGCAGATTGCGAAGAAGTTGTTTGGTGTAACATAGTTACTGGAAACTCAACGTTAACGGTTGGATTAGTTTATCGAAGTCCAAACATAAGCATAGAAGAGAATGAAAAAATACAAAACGCTATAAGGGAAGTGAGCAAACGGGACTGTGTTATTATGGGGGATTTTAACCATGGGCATATAAAATGGAAATCTCTACAGAGTATGGGTAGTGAGGACCACAAGTTTTTAGTTTTAGTACAAGATAGTTTCCTTTCTCAACATGTGCTAGAACCAACCAGGGGAGAGAATGTGTTAGACTTAGTTTTGTCCTCACAGAATGAATTAGTTGACAATGTTAAATTATGTGAGCCTCTGGGAAGTAGTGATCACAACCAGATACATTTTACCATCAAAGTAAAATCAGAAAGAAATAATAAAAAGCAGTTCAGGAGAAATTTCCACAAAGGAAGATATAAGGAAATGAGGAAATATTTAGCAAAGATAGACTGGAATAATACACTGAAGAATAAGACAGCAACATAATGCTGGAATATCTTAAAGAATGAAATAGAGTGCATCGTAGATAAATTTGTTCCCTTCAAAAAACAAGGGAAACGGACCAGAAAGAAATACTTATCGAAAGAAGCCATTACAAAAATTAAGTATAAACAAATGATGTGGAAGTCATATAGACATACTGGAAATGACGAAGACTATAACATTTATAAAGAAGCACTAAACCAAGCTACAGCTGAAATTAGAAATTCATAGAGAAGCTATGAACATAAATTAGCTTGTAATATAAAACATGACAGCAAGAGTTTTTATGCGTATGTTCGAAGCAAACAGAAAATTCAGGATAAGGTCGGTCCTCTAGAAGATAGTGCTGGAAATATAATATCAGAAGGATTCTTAATGGCAAAAGACCTAAATGAGTATTTTAGTTCAGTGTTCACCAGAGAAGACACTAGTTCACTTCCAGTACCAGAGGCTAAGTTCAAGAGGGCAGAATCAGACTATTTAAAACAGTTAATTGTAACCCCAGAAATGGTAGCTAAGAAAATAAGGGCTATGAAGGAAAATAAATCACCTGGAGTGGATGGTATTCCACCCAAACTACTAGTGGAAATTGTAGAACAAATTAGCATACCGCTTGCAACAGTTTTCAACTTGTCATTAGAAGAGGGAGTGGTTCCTTTAGAATGGAAAGAAGCAAACATTATACCGTTATTTAAAAAAGGTTCGAGAAACAAGTCAAATAATTATAGACCAGTTAGTTTAACATCGGTGATTTGTAAATTATTAGAAAGACTAATTAAAGATCACATGGTGGATTTTCTTGTTAAACATAACTTGATAAACCCATCTCAACATGGGTTTCTAAAAGCGAGGTCATGCTTAACAAATATGTTATGTTTTTTGGAAGATATCACTAAGTGGGTAGATGATGGATCACCAGTAGATATCATCTACTTAGATTTTCAAAAAGCTTTCGACAAAGTGCCACATCAGAGATTACTGCTTAAACTAAAAGCCCATGGCATAGGAAATGGCATAATTAACTGGATAGAAAAATGGCTGATTGACAGAAGACAACGGGTAGTTGTTGATGGGGAGGCTTCAAACTGGAAATAAGTTTTGAGTGGGGTTCCACAGGGATCAGTACTGGGACCTATATTATTCTTAATATATATATATATAAACGATTTGGACGATGATATAGCTAGCAAGGTGTTGAAATTTGCAGATGATACAAAAGTGTTTAGAAAGATTAAAAGTGTTGGGGATAGACAGCATTAACAAGATTATCTTGACAGGTTGATCAAATGGTCTGAAAAGTGGCAAATGTTGTTCAATTTTGGGAAATGTAAATGCCTTCACACAGGACATGGGAACGAATATGTAGAATATACAATGGGGGGAACTGTACTAAGTACTACTGTAAAAGAAAAAGACTTAGGGCTGACAATTAGTGCTGACATGAAGGTTTCAGAGCAGTGTGGAATTACAGCTTCAAAGGGAAATCAAATCCTTGGATAGATTAGGCGAAATATAGCATATAAAGAAAAAGAACTAATAATACCGCTGTACAAAACAATAGTTAGGCCTCATTTAGAATATTGTATACAAGAGTGGAGGCCATACCGCAAGAAGGACATAGATATGCTAGAAAGAGTACAGAGGAGAGCGACTAAAATGATACCAAAACTGAGGGATCTTAGTTATAAAAAACACCTAAAAGAATGTGGTTTAACAACACTAGAGACCAGGAGACTGAGAGGAGATCAGATAGAAGTGTTTAAAATATTGAATGGTTATGAAAATATTGATAGAAATATGTTTTTTTCAGTTAAGAAAGATAGAAAGACTAGAGGACATAAAGTTACATTAGTAAAGGAGCAGTGTAGATTAGACGTGATAAATTTCTCATTTTCACAAAGGACTGTGAATGAATGGAACAGATTATCTGATGATTGTGTGGGTGCTAGTAGTGTGAATATGTTTAAAAATAAAATCGACACATACCTCAGAAGGGCTGGATATATGTAGATAAAAGGGTTGGACTCTCGATAAGCCAAAGGGCTTCCTTGTCCACCTGCCATCTAGAGTTAATTCTCTGGATGGCAATCTTGTTAAATCTTGTTAAAATTATGTTGCCGTACACTTCTTTGCCTTATGAATGTCTATGCCACTGTTGGTAATGGTGGATGATTTGCCTCTCTATATATCATTATATATCACTTTTACACGATAGGTCCATCATCATCGAGTGTGCAGGGCCTTTGGAGATCTCGACAGCATTCAAATTTAGCAACATCACTGTTCATTTTATTGGCTAATTAGTCTGCTCAAACACGCTTTTCCAGATGGCGGAAAAAGTTCACTAACCGCAAATCACGATTGTGCAAATACCATGTGTCCGGGGTTTGTTTGGAGTGACCAATGATCGGTAGTTCTGAATACTAAAACTACCGATATGTAAGATGGTGGAAGAACTGATGGTTGATGGATGGATTACGATAAGTCGTCTTTAGGCGAGTCATTGCCGTCGTATACCGTCGCATGCGACGCGTAATACCATCATAGCTGTATCGTCTTTTGCGCTACAATAAACGGTTCGTTGAACCCTCGTTGCTACCCGAAAGTATTTCACCTAGCTACTTCGAGTTGGTTTTCAAGGTT
Organism: Paraescarpia echinospica; assembly: GCA_020002185.1. Classification (NCBI taxonomy): domain Eukaryota; kingdom Metazoa; phylum Annelida; class Polychaeta; order Sabellida; family Siboglinidae; genus Paraescarpia; species Paraescarpia echinospica. The sequence goes on along the minus strand of JAHLWY010000396.1, from coordinate 72,369 downwards.
CTCCAGGGACAGTCTTTATTGACCCGCTGCTCTACCAGATGTATGCGAGATGAATGCGTGTGCGTGTGTGTGTGTGTGTGTTTGTGTGTGTGTGTGTGTGTGTGTGTGTGTGTGTGTGTGTGTGTTTGTGTGTGTGTGTGCATGTGCGTGCTTGCGCGCGTGCATGCGTGTGTGTAGTGTTATTTGTACGTGTTGTAGGTTTCCTTGTCAATCATGGAGTACGACAAAGAAGGCGACTTTACATGGAAACCTTATTTGTATACTGAAGATGGTTTTTATGGCGATCAAGTTAACTCGCATCGGGAAATTGAAGAGTATGCTTGGCCAATAATTAAGGATTCATTGGGTAGGCATTACCGTTTCTTCATTTGACTTCTTTTGGTTCCTATTAAATTGTTGTTGTTGTTGATGTGTTATTGTTAGTGTTCATAGTGGTTGTTGTGTTGTTGTTGGTGTTGTTGGTGGTCGTGGTGATGGTGGTGGTGGTGGAGGCGGCGGCGTGGCGGCTGCGGCGCGGTGGTCGTGGTGTTGTTTTTGTTGATGTTGGTGTTGTTGGTGGTCGTGGTGATGGTGATGGTGGTGCCAAAACGGTGGTGGTGGTGGTGATGCGAAGGTGGTGGTGGTGGTAGTTTCGGTACTTTTAGCGGTCATGGTGGCGGTGGCTAATGACTAATGCATTAATGAATGATGTAGGACATAAAGTTCACTAATATTATGTTAAACAGGTTCCATCCCGTTCACGCCTGGACCCGGCCCGTTTGTCATATGTGACTACGGGACAGCCGACGGTATCAGCTCGATTTTCCTAATCACAAATTGTATTGGTAAGTATTGTGCCTATATCGTTCCTCTTCCAGCAAGTATTGATGTCACAAATTTTAGAAGAAATAATAATAATAATAATAATATATTTTATTTAATATAGCGCCAGATCCAATTATGAATTGTTCGTGGCGCTTTACAACATGTATAACCGAGATAGAGGTAATACTGATGGCTAAATAAACATGCATTTTCTAAAAGAAATTCTTATAAAATTAATATTAGTAAAATACAAATAAATAAATTAAATTAAATTAATATTCTAAAATACTGATCTTAGCTACAATTCTATGAAGAAATAAGACATTGCCAATTAATTTAACTGAACTAATGTACATGTAGGTATACAATAAATATATAAATAAGTTAATTAATACATAAGAGATATAAGACAAATCAATGCAGATACTAAACTATGCCACAATGCACAAGAACGAGAGTCGACAAAAATGAGTCTAACCGTGCCTTGAAAGTAGAGAGACAATCAGACTTTTTAATGTCATTAGGCAAAGTGTTCCACAAAGTCGCCGCGGCGACCGCAAACGAACTGTTCCCAGATTTGACATGAGTCCGCAGGACCGTTAACATGTTATTGTTGGTAGAGCGCAGGGCTCTTGTTGGTTTGTATGGGCATACAAGGTCGCTTAAATATTTCGGGGCATCGCCATGCCCAAACTTTAAATGTAAACACTAATAGCTTAAAGTCGATTCTGTGTGCTACAGGCAACCAGTGAAGAATGTACAACAAAGGCATGGCGCTGTCACTCCGTGGGCGGCGTAGGATCAACCTAGCAGCAGAGTTGTGCATTCTCTGCAGTCGAGCGATGTTGTTGACAGAAGTGCCGTATAGAAATGAACTGCAGTAATCAAGTTGTGATGTAATAATGGCGTCGTTGGGAGATAACGACTCATCTGGTTAATATGGCACAGGTGAAATGAACACATACTGACGATGTTTGAAACTTGCTTCTTAAAATCGAGGTGGCGATCCATAACGACACCAAGGTTACGAACATATCGTAACATCTCCTACGCGTATCACAATGCCGTCAATAAGCGCAGCGGCAGTCTTTGGCACTACGGGAAGATATTCCGTTTTATTGTTGTTTATGCATATGTAGTTTGATGGCATCCACTGATTGACAATATCTAGACACTCTTCCATACGTCGCAGAGTAGCAGCCAACGCAGTCGCAGTGAGGTCAAAATGGCAGTATAATTGCAGATCATCCGCATAATGATGAAAACAAAATCCATGCGCCCTGATTATGTCGCCAATGTGTTGTACGTACAACGATAATAACAAAGGACCCAGCACCGAACCCTGCGGGACACCCGATGTATATCGTGCAGTGCACCATTTCGGCCCTGCGTACATTTCATCGCTCGTGACATCCTACACGCCGACCAGATCACTTAGATCGGCCGAACAAGGTGTGCTGACTGTTCCGAGATATCACCTTGAACATTATGGCCGTCGTTCCTTCTCGGTGTCTGGCCCGATCCTGTGGAATGCCCTGCCTCATGCAGTCAGGCATGCAAACTGCATTGCCACTTTCAAATCACTCTTAAAGACACATTTATTTCGACAGGCTTTCAAAGAACTTTGAAGTCCGCATCAGTGACATTTGTGCAACGTTGACATTCGGTTATGTACTTAGGTTGCAGTTATATATATATATATATATTGTTTTTAATTAGCATATTATATGTATTTATTTTATTTTATTTAAGCACATTATTTATTTTAGGTATTTGAACGGCTAATTCATTTAATTAATGTATAATATATACACTTGTAAAATGTTCTATCCTAGCCCCCGGTAGACAAACAACGACGTCCTCCCCCTCGCTTAGAGTCTTATCTGTCTTTCTCATAATCGAATCGCCCATAAACACCCTCTCTTTCCTCATTGCCCCCTCAATCACTGCCTCAGTGTAGCTCTTTCTACGGTTTGCATCTGTCTGGTTGTAATCTTGTTCCCCTGTCTTCTGCTCTCCCGTCACAATCTCGTCCGTTCCATTCTTTCCTGACGCTGTTTCTCTTGTCACCTTTCTTCCTGTCATCGTCCCTCCCGACTTCTCTTCTGTCTCATGTACTCTCACTTCCTTTCTTCCCGTCATCTTTCCTCCCATTGCATTTCCTTCTCTCCTCTCCCGTCTCTTTTTCCCTCCTACCTCTTTCTCTACGGTCACTTTCTCTCCTGCCACCTTCACACCTGTCACATTTCCTGCCGTCGATCCTCCACTTTTCACCTTCCCTCCTCTCAGTCTCCTTTCCTCGGTCTTGTTGCCACTACTCTGCTCCTTCAGTTTCACAGTATTCCCAACTTTATCCCTGTCGTCTCTCTCCATTCCATCTGTCTCCTTGCTGATTCTCATCTCCATCCCCTTCACAATATCTACCAACCTAGCTACCTCTTTCTCCAGATATTTCACCTTCCAACACCCCACGCACTGAAAGGTGAATCCCTCTTCCTTGGTTTCTGTCCATGACTGCGTACAGCCGGATAAGGCAAAATCTACCCAACTGTGGCAGTCGTCGCACACCAAGTGTCTCTTTGCCTTGACTTGCCGCTTGCAAGGCGCCATATCAGAATTTATTTAATAATAATAATCTAATTAGCTATTTAAAATAGTTTTGTCAACTGTGTTTACACTATTCACTGTCTATGTAGTCTTTATGAAGACTGTTTTCTGTGCACAAATGTTACACTTTACGTAAGATTGCGTACGCTAGACTGCCTTATTTATTTAGGTTATACAGCGCCCTAGCGAATAAGAGAGACACTAGCTACATAAACTTAGTTCGCCCGATTATCGCAAATGCTTAATTTTAACAACAACGCTACCTTATCAAAATGTCTAGCAGGTACTGACTTACACATATATTATCTTATGTAGGTAGTTTATGGTTGTTACTTTATCACCTATATATTCTACCACATAACGAGGTTTGTTAAATCTTGTTTACAAACTTATCGTAGCCGTAAGCTAACGTACCCTATTATCACTCACTAGATTAAAGTGTCCTAAAATACTTTATCTAACTAACTTTAAGCACAACTGCTACTCAATATATGTTTACTGCTACTTTATGAATGATATTAAGGCAAGAATAACACTTATCAATCAGTAATTCCACTTGCTTATGAACTTTGATACACCACCAATTTCAACGATCTATCTCCGCCAAATATAGCCTCGATACTTCTGTATGGATATTATTCGGACGGATATGGGAACACTTTCGACTGGTTGTACATCGACCGAAATAGAAGGAGAGGAAGGCCGACTAAGACCTGGCGCAAGACGTTTAAAGAAGATCTGGCAGAGATGGAAATCACCTGGAATGAGGCCAAAGAAATTGCGAAAGACCGTAGTAGATGGAGAAAGCTCGTCGCCCGATGTCCCGAAAGGAACAGGAGGAACTAAGTCTAAGTAAGTAAGTTTCTCCTTTCGAACGTTTCGCGAATATGCTTTGCATATATATCATTTGTACATCTAATTTGTTTTACTTGTTTCAATAATTTTTTTTTATTGACTCTCGCTCTCTCCCTCTACCCCTCCCTCTCTCTCTTTATACATAGTATTTGTATATATATATATATATATATATATATATATATATGTATATGTGTGTTTATGTATACATATATATATATATATATACATATATATATATGTACGTACGCATGCATATAAGCATATATATATATGTGTGTGTGTGTGTATATATACTTACATGCACGCGTGCGCACGTACAATTCGTGATTGCAGGCGTACGTAAGGGAAGGTGAGGGAAAGGTAAATGGAGAAGAGAGTAAAAGGATGGGAAAATTCTGAAAACATGTCTGTCGGTTTTCTCTGTTGTTCTCCCTCTCCTTCTACCCATCCTTTTCCTCTCCTCTCCATTTCCATTTCCCTCTCCTTCCCTCACGTACGCATGCATGCACGAATTGCACGTGCGTACGCGTGCATATAAGTATATATATATATATATATATATATATAAAACATGAGTAGTATGTTTAATAACAGACCTTCTCAAAACTGATTATGAAGTACGATATTTTTAGCTACAATGACAGTAAACGTTATTTAGCTAGGCTGAGAAGCAGTGTGTACATATTTGTTTTTTGTAATGTAAAAATATACAATATCCATACAGCATGCAATTTGTAAGCTAGGATTTCATTCAATGCATATATATAAAAGTAGTTATGATTACACCTGGCACATTCCAGTTGATCTTACGAAAGACCATTGACAATGGAAAACATTATTTTTGGGACGATAACTCCTCGAATGGGTAACACATCATATTTGTTTTTAAAGTGGTCAAAATATGCGTATCCATACGAGTACTCTTACAATTTCAACACTGTCAACAGTTACATAGATTAGAGAAACATATTCAGTAGACATATAGTATAAGGTATTAGATAGATGGACATGTATTGTTTTTCTTGTTATTGTGTGGTTCGGTCGATGTACAACCAGTCGAAAGTGTTCCCATATCCGTCCGAATAATATCCATACAGAAGTATCGAGGCTATATTTGGCGGAGATAGATCGTTGAAATTGGTGGTGTATCAAAGTTCATAAGCAAGTGGAATTACTGATTGATAAGTATTATTCTTGCCTTAATATCATTCATAAAGTAGCAGTAAACATATATTGAGTAGCAGTTGTGCTTAAAGTTAGTTAGATAAAGTATTTTAGGACACTTTAGTCTAGTGAGTGATAATAGGGTACGTTAGCTTACGGCTACGATAAGTTTGTAAACAAGATTTAACAAACCTCGTTATGTGGTAGAATATATAGGTGATAAAGTAACAACCATAAACTACCTACATAAGATAATATATGTGTAAGTCAGTACCTGCTAGACATTTTGATAAGGTAGCTTTGTTGTTAAAATTAAGCATTTGCGATAATCGGACGAACTAAGTTTATGTAGCTAGTGTCTCTCTTATTCACTAGGGCGCTGTATAACCTAAATAAATAAGGCAGTCTAGCGTACGCAATCTTACGTAAAGTGTAACATTTGTGCACAGAAAACAGTCTTCATAAAGACTACATAGACAGTGAATAGTGTAAACACAGTTGACAAAACTATTTTAAATAGCTAATTAGATTATTATTATTAAATAAATTCTGATATGGCGCCTTGCAAGCGGCAAGTCAAGGCAAAGAGACACTTGGTGTGCGACGACTGCCACAGTTGGGTAGATTTTGCCTTATCCGGCTGTACGAAGTCATGGACAGAAACCAAGGAAGAGGGATTCACCTTTCAGTGCGTGGGGTGTTGGAAGGTGAAATGTCTGGAGAAAGAGGTAGCTAGGTTGGTAGATATTGTGAAGGGGATGGAGATGAGAATCAGCAAAGAGACAGATGGAATGGAGAGAGACGACAGGGATAAAGTTGGGAATACTGTGAAACTGAAGGAGCAGAGTAGTGGCAACAAGACCGAGGAAAGGAGACTGAGAGGAGGGAAGGTGATCGGAGGGGAAGAAAGTGGAGGATCGACGGCAGGAAATGTGACAGGTGTGAAGGTGGCAGGAGAGAAAGTGACCGTAGAGAAAGAGGTAGGAGGGAAAAAGAGACGGGAGAGGAGAGAAGGAAATGCAATGGGAGGAAAGATGACGGGAAGAAAGGAAGTGAGAGTACATGTGACAGAAGAGAAGTCGGGAGGGACGATGACAGGAAGAAAGGTGACAAGAGAAACAGCGTCAGGAAAGAATGGAACGGACGAGATTGTGACGGGAGAGCAGAAGACAGGGGAACAAGATTACAACCAGACAGATGCAAACCGTAGAAAGAGCTACACTGAGGCAGTGATTGAGGGGGCAATGAGGAAAGAGAGGGTGTTTATGGGCGATTCGATTATGAGAAAGACAGATAAGACTCTAAGCGAGGGGGAGGACGTCGTTGTTTGTCTACCGGGGGCTAGGATAGAACATGTAACTGAAAGGGTAGAGAAGGTACTGGGGCATGGCAAGGGAGGGTCTATACTAGTACATGTAGGGACAAATAACGCAGAGAGGGAGGGAACAACTGGGATAGTTCAGAAGTACAGACAGTTAGTGAAGAAGTTAAAGAAGACAAGAGTAGAACAGATTATCCTCTCAGGAATTTTGCCAGTATTGGGAGGAAGGGGGCCAACATATAGAAACTGCAAGAGGATGGCGATCAACGCACTAGTTGAGCAGATGTGTAAAGAAGAGGGGGTGGGATTCGTAGATTTATGGGGATACTTTGTTGGGAGGGAAGATATGTACATGAGAGATGGCCTACATCTAAGTGGAAAGGGGGCAGCAGTTTTCTCAGAGAACTTGCTGCAATCTGTTGACAGTGGGACAGGCTGCATCTATTTAAACTAGATTCGCAGGGGGGATTCACAGAGAAGCCTGAAACTGGAGGCATAGATAAAGACAGCAGAAATAAATCGGCAAAGAACAGCCTGGAAAACTGTTCTGAATCAGGATATAAATGCATTTGTTTAAATGCAAGGAGCATAGTAAACAAAAGAAGTGAACTAAACATTATGGTAGAAGATATTGACCCTCACATAATAGGTATAACCGAATCGTGGGCCACCACTGATATATCAGATGCCGAATTGGGACTAACAGGATATGTAATGTTTAGGAAAGATAGAATAGGAAGAAAGGGAGGTGGAGTTATTTTATATATTAAAGAATCTATCCAGGCTTATGAAATAAAATTAGAAAGAGAAGCAGATTGCGAAGAAGCTGTTTGGTGTAACATAGTTACAGGAAACTCAACGTTAACAGTTGGGTTAGTTTATCGAAGTCCAAACATAAGCATAGAAGAGAATGAAAAAATACAAAACGCTATAAGGGAAGTAAGCAAACGGAACTGTATTATTATGGGGACTTTAACCATGGGCATATACAATGGAAATCTCTACAGAGTATGGGGAGTGAGGACCACAAGTTTTTAGTTTTAGTACAAGATAGTTTCCTTTCTCAACATGTGCTAGAACCAACCAGGGGAGAGAATGTGTTAGACTTAGTTTTGTCCTCACAGAAAGAATTAGTTGACAATGTCAAGATATGTGAGCCACTGGGGAGTAGTGATCACAACCAGATACATTTTACCATCAAAGTAAAATCAGAAAGGAATAGTAAAAAGCAGTATAGGAGAAATTTCCACAAAGGAAGGTATAAGGACATGAGGAAATATTTAGCAAAGATAGACTGGAATAACACACTGAAGAATAAGACAGCAACCGAATGCTGGAATATCTTAAATAGTGAAATTAAGTGCATAGTCGATAAATTTGTACCTTTCAAAAAACAAGGGAAACGGTCTAAAAAGAAACACTTATCGAAAGAAGCCATTAGAAAAATTAAGTATAAACAAATGATGTGGAAGTCATATAGATGTACTGGAAATGATGAAGACTACAACATTTATAAAGAAGCACTTAATCAAGCTACAGCTGAAATTAGAAATTCAAAGAGAAGCTATGAAAAAAAATTAGCTAGTAATATAAAACATGACAGTAAGAGTTTTTATGCGTATATTCGAAGCAAACAGAAAGTTCAGGATAAGGTCGGTCCTCTAGAAGATAGTGCTGGAAATACAATATCAGAGGGATTCTTAATGGCAGAAGACCTGAATGAGTATTTTAGTTCAGTGTTCACCAGGGAAGATATTAGTTCACTGCCAGTACCAGAGGCTAAGTTCAAGGAGGCAGATTCAGACTATTTAGGACAGTTAGTTGTAACCTCGGAAATGGTATCTAAGAAAATAAGGGCTATGAAGGATAATAAATCACCTGTAGTGGACGGGATTCCGCCCAAACTACTATTAGAAATTGTAGAACAAATTAGCGTACCGCTTGCAACAGTTTTCAATTTGTCATTAGAAGAGGGAGTGGTTCCTTTAGAATGGAAAGAGGCAAACATTATACCGTTATTTAAAAAAGGTTCGAGAAACAAGTCAGAGAACTATAGACCAGTGAGTTTAACATCAGTGATTTGCAAATTATTAGAAAGACTAATTAAAGATCACATGGTGGATTTTCTTGTTAAACATAACTTGATAAACCCATCTCAACATGGGTTTTTAAAAGCGAGGTCATGCTTAACAAATATGTTATGTTTTTTGGAAGACATCACTAGGTGGGTAGATGAGGGATCACCAGTAGATATCATCTATTTAGATTTTCAAAAAGCTTTCGACAAAGTACCACATCAAAGATTACTCCTTAAGCTAAAGGCCCATGGCATAGGAAATGGTATAATAAACTGGATAGAAAAATGGCTGAATGACAGAAGACAACGTGTAGTAGTTGATGGGGAAGCTTCAAACTGGAAATCGGTATTGAGTGGGGTACCACAGGGATCAGTACTAGGACCTATATTATTCTTAATATATATCAACGATTTGGACGATGATATAACAAGCAAGGTGTTAACATTTGCGGATGATACAAAAGTGTTTAGAAGGATTAAAAGTGATGGAGACAGACAGCATTTACAAGATGATCTTGACAGGTTGATCAAATGGTCTGAAAAGTGGCAAATGCTGTTCAATTTTGGGAAATGTAAATGCCTCCACACAGGTCATGGGAATGAAGAGGTAAAATATAAAATGGGGGGTACTGTTCTAAGTACTACTGTAAAAGAAAAGGACTTGGGGTTAACCATTAGTGCTGATATGAAGGTTTCAGAGCAGTGCGGAATTGCAGCGTCAAAGGGAAATCAAATCCTTGGATTAATTAGGCGAAATATAGCGTATAAGAAAAAAGAATTAATAGTACCGCTGTACAAAACAATAGTGAGGCCTCATTTAGAATATTGTATACAAGCATGGAGGCCATATCGCAAGAAGGACATAGATATGCTAGAAAGAGTACAGAGGAGAGCGACTAAAATGATACCAAATCTGAGGGATCTTAGTTACGAAATACGCCTAAAATAATGTGGTTTAACAACACTAGAGACCAGGAGATTGAGAGGAGATCACATAGAAGTGTTTAAAATATTGAATGGTTATGAAAATATTGATAGAATTTTTTTTTTCTCAGTTAAGAAAAATAGAAGGACCAGAGGACATGAAGCTACATTAGTAAAGGAGCAATGTAGATTAGATATAAGAAAGTTCTCATTCTCACAAAGGACTGTAAATGAATGGAACAGATTATCTCCTGATTGTGTTGGTGCTAGTAGCGTGAATATGTTTAAAAATAAAATCGACACACACCTTAAAAAGGCGGGATACATGTAGATAAAAAGTATTGGACTCTCGATAAGCCAAAAGGCTTCCTTGTCCACCTGCCATCCAGAGTAATTTTCTGGATGGCAATCTTTTAAATCTTGTTAAATCTTGTTAAACATGCACGGTGTTAAAATGGGAATGAGGAATAGTGATGCCATCTGGTGTTGTTGACTTGTACTACACCATAGAGTAGTTAGAGACCCTCTGCGAATCGAACGAAATCGACCAGCACGAAGTAAGTTTTTATAATTTGTTGTGCTTAGATGAATTTGTAATTTTGACAGGTATTACTTATAGGTAATGCGGGTTTATAAAATACAAAGTGTTTAGGCGTTAATCGCATGCAAGCTTGTTTTGAAACAAATATTCTTCGACTGAGCGGTAAATACAACCGGTCTACCTTCGCCGATACCTGCGTTAATGCCGATCTGAAGATGATTGTTTTATGGATACGGAGCGATATGTTTGTTGTATGGATACTCGGTTGTGCAAAAAAATTGCAAATGTTGCAACTTGTTGTATGGATACAAGCTAATTTTCTGAAATTGTCTTTGTGCCTGTATCTCTGTTCGGATTGAAGTCAGGTTGGTCAACTTAGTTGCTCCGCTGTTATAGTTAACATTGTTAAGCATTTCCCACAATTGTTTCTGTATTGGTACAAAATTAATAAGAAACAGTGTATTTGGGTGAAGAAGAAAATACGTATTTCGTAATGTCTATGTTTTGAGTGTACGCTAGCTATTTGTGTGTAGTATATTGCAAGGGTACTGTCTTTCTGATACATATTGTTTAGTTTCACCATACACTTAAAGAATGACACCGAAACGAGTGCCCAATGCTAAGCAGAGGAAGAAGGGTGCGGCTGCATCAAAACGGTGGCGGGAAAAGAAGCATCAGGTGAACCCGGAATATGGAAAAAGGAGACAGAGCGAACAGTTGTGCGTGTAATTTTATTTTATAAATGTGTAATCAGAAGTGGTGAAAAAATTAACAGTACATTAATTATAATAATTATTCATATATGTATATTCTACATATGATTTTAATCAGTGTAAGTTTTGCATTTATTTCATCCATTTCGGTGTAATTAGAAATGTGTAATGTAGTCCTATGGTTAGTTATTTACTGACTAATTTAGGGATTTTCTTTTTTTTCATAGAAATACAGAAAGAGAGTCTCAGAGATGTCGAAGGAGGCAATAGTGCACCAACGCTTTACTAAGGCTATAACGACCCAGACACGTCGAGGCAGGCTTAGACAGGAGAAGCTGGAGTCAAATATACAACAAGCACAGAGAGCGTCACACCGCCTGGCCAACATTCCTGCACCAAACATTGTCCTCAGTCCGAAGCGTCGAAGACAACAAGTCAATCCAAGCCAATGACTGGTCGATGCTGTTCCAAGTATTGTACGCAGCCTCAAACGTAAGCTTAAACAGACCCAAGAAAAGCGAAATCAGTTGCTGGAGGCGGGCCACCGAAAAGGACCCTATGATGGCATCGGCGGTGCCGTAAAAACGCAGTGAAGAAAGGTGCTATAATATCGGAAGCAGATTCCTTCTGTGATTATTTTCGGATGGCTGAATGCAAAATGGAATCAATCCGTGTGACGTCAGCGCATGTGACAGAGTGTCGTGACATCATCGGCTCATGGAAAATAATACCAGTAGATGGGCTCATATCGGCACACGCGATTGTCGTTATTGGTCGTCAGTTATGGATGAGGGAGACATCCTGCTTCAAGGATTGCTGTTTTAAAGATGACCAGTTCCTCGCTACATTTCCAGGATGGGCACAAACAAAGGTGTCCGTCACTGCAACTGGTCAACAGTCAACAATAGCAAACAATGCCGATACACACCCACTGAGTCACTACCCTGTGATGACCACGAGAATGATGATGACGTAGTCCCCAATCATTATGCTATCACCCGGAGACTACACAGCCATTGTGTACCGCAAGAAATGGTACGTGTCCAAGGTCATTAAGAACATTGGCAAGGAGGTCATCCTCTGTACAGTGTCTGAACATTGTATGTCAACAAGACATTCATGGACATTTGCCCATCTTATCGGACAAAGGTTGAACGTGTATTTGAACGTCTTAGTGCAGTCGAGTGCTTCATCGATGGTGTCGGTTGTTTCTTAGGTATTCATGTTTTGGTGACATCATATAATTGATGAACTGTACAACAGCAATTGCTAATTCGAAAGTGTAATCTTCCATTACTTACTAGTTTGAGTTACGTATTAATTCCTGTGCTCTAGGCAAGTTTGCTGGTGAGAATAGCCCATACATTAGCTTCAGTAGGGTGATATGTTGTCCATACAACATTGTGTATCGATACAACGAACGCCTCGTTTTGGACTACTCAATTAAAACAGCCGCTTGCACAATGTTTGCAATTGCATTACTTAAATTAGTGGTCCTATTTGTTTGTTACGCACAAATATATGTTTGGTAAGGATTCACTGCTGTGAGATATGTGTGACCTTGAATAATTCAAGTTTTGCATAAGCGTAAAGACTAATACTGATTTGTATGCTCACTATGAAGCCTTGATATGTTTACGTTGATTTCGTTATGGGTTTAGCTAGTTATACGAATATTGATGTAGTAGGACGTCGAGTATCCAATGTGCGGGTTTTCAGTATCCATACAAAACCATTGTATCCGTACAACCTTCACTATACTCAGAAGTATTTAGGCATTTTGGCAACTTGCTTACGTTTTTGTTTCGGTACATATGATGATATTTGGTGTGCCAAGTCATTGTTTTATGTATTGTTTACATTAAATGAGTTTGCTTTAACAATGACGTAACATTGGACAGTAACATGTACTCTCTTTGTAACTGTCAACTGACAGACAACATAAATAGTTGTTTTGAAACGATATATGATGTTTATTATACAGAAATGACTAACGAATTATACATTGTCCATACCAAATGTTTCTAGACAATTTTGATAGTTAATCAGGTCCTGTTCTTAACAATGACGTTGATTCAACCAAAGCAGATGTTGAGTATCCATACAAAATACTTCTATCTAGTGAGGTAACACACAGTCAATCATTAATAACATGTGGCAGTGTGCCCCTGGAATATACATCTCCACTAAAACATGAGCTGAATATTTAGTTAATGACGGATTTTTCTTTTAAACGGCACTTACTGAAGTGCTATCATGTATAAATAAAACGTGAAAAAAGAAAATGTAATAACTTTGTAAGTGTGAGAAATATTACAAACACAGCAAGTTAGGCCAAAAACTTTGAATGCCTCTCGTGCCTTAACATATCGGGCATATTTACCAACCAAAATAATATACGATATGGAATAAGTTACACGGCCCGTCGATGTTATCTCATGCAAACCTGCGTGCATTTGTATGGATACATTTCACTATGTCATCCAAATCTGACGAATTCCACCATGTGATCTCTGATAAGCGTTTCTAATAATTTGCATAAAACTGATGTTAAGCTCACTGGTCTGTAATTATCTGTCTTGCTCCTCGATCCCTTTTTAAATAATAGTGTAATATTTGCTTCTTTCCATTCTAGTAGAACGATTCCCTCTTTAAGAGACAAGTTAAAGATTATAGCAAGTGGTGTACTCATTTGGTATACAATTCCCTTAAGCAGTTTAGATGGTATTCCATTAACTCCAGGTGATTTGTTTTCTTTCATCATTTTAATTTTCTTTGATATAATATTTCTGAAGTAAAAAACAACTGCCCTAATTGGTTTGATTCAACCCCCTCAAATTTATTAACTGGAATTGGCAGTGAACGTATATCTTCTGAGGAAAACACACTGAGCGAAAATACTCGTACTGGGCCTCTTCCATTTGAAATCCATCATATATTACGTTTCCTGTACTGTTTTCTTGTGGTCCCTCCTTATCACGAACCTCCTGTTTACTCTTTCATCAGCATAGAAACTCTTGCTATCATTTTTTTTATAATTCGCCAATGTTTGCTCAAAAGTACGTTTCGATTTTCGAATTTCGGTTTTAGTTGGTTAAGGGCCTCTTTGTAGTTATTATATTCTTTTATATTTCCAGTGTTCCTGTAAACTCTCCACATAATTTGTTTGTAAGCAATCTTCCGTATAGCTTCTTTTGATAGATGTTTCTTCCTAGGTCGTTTCCTTTTCTTTTTTAGGTGAACAAATCTTTCAATAATGCCCTCAATATCATCTTTCAAAATGGTGCAACATTCTGCTGCTGTTAAGCTAGTCCAAACTGTGTATGCTAAATATTTTCTCATCGGTTTATATTTGTCTTTGTTAAAGTTTCTCCTCCATCGCCTTTTACAATTATTCCGTGATAGTACTTTGATACTAAAATAGATCTGGGTATGATCACTAGATAGACTAGTATTTCAACATTATCAGCTAATTCGTTTTGAGAAGAGACCACTAAAATAAAATACTATTGCTAGATCTAAACAGTACATTTCCACATTTCTCATCTGATGCCTTTACCACAAGTATTGGTATTGTGGAAAATCAATTAGGGTACATATTATTCGAAGTAATTAGCTCTAATAAAACACATATTTCAAAGACCCATTGAAAACATTTTGAACAATATACTTCTTATTGAGAAATGAACTCTATCACACTTTCATATTGACTTTAAAAAATAATTTTATAGTGTTAGACAAGAAGGTCTTTGGCGAAATTAATCACGTTATAACGATAAATGTTTAGTCAAAGTAATAGAGATACTGTGTGAACCTTGAACCAGTGCCGTACTCAATGGAGAGCAAATAGGTCCCAATTCCCAACAACTGTTGGGGGTTCTCATTATTATTCAATATGTTTCTAGAAAACATAATGCAAGAAACACTAGAAGATGATTCTACTATAATTATTTTAAAGGTTTGTCACATGATGTATAAATTAGCCTCATCTATTATAATGACACCCTTACAAATAATCCTGAAAAAAACACATGCAGACAAAAAAAGACCAACGAATTCTAAGAAACTCTATCAACAACTCATCAACCTGTCGTATATATTTAACAAGACTTAACAAGATTGCCGTCCAGATCTGTAAGCTGTAAACGGCATGCGGACAATGAAGCCTTTGGCTTATCGTGAGTCCAAACAATTTTCCACCAACGTATAATACACCCTCGCCAGATAGCTGTACATTTTGTATTTGAGCGTATTCACACTGCTAGCATTAACACAATCATCAGATAAGTTGTTCCAGTTATTTATTGTCCTCTGAGAGAATGAGTACTTTTTCAAATCCAACCTACACTATTCCTTGACTAATGCTGCATTGTGCCCTGTGGATATACTGCCTTCTTTCAGTTTGAAAAAAATATTTTAATCAATATCCTCGTAAACATTCAATATCATAAAACACTTCTATTTAGTCTCCTCTTAGTCTCCTAGTCTCTAGAGTTGTCAACCCACATTCTAATAGGCGTCTTTCATAACCAAGATCTTTCATTTCAGGAGTCAGCTTAGTTGCCCTTCGTTGCACTCTTTCAGCAGCGTCCCAGATACATGTTGTGCATTGTATTTCCATCGCAACCTGCGTCTATCGCCTGATCTAACATTACATCAACTGACTACCGTGCATACAAACATGTGCACTTATGTTGTATGTACCGTTTAAGGTTTCTGAGGGTACTCAGGACGAGTTCAATGAGAACTAATTGAATCAACTTGAAGTGCGTGAAGTGTAGCCGTTGTTACCTTAAAGTCGTGTCATCTAATAAACTATATATATATATATATATATATATATATAATTTAACTAATACGTTGACAGCATTAGTTCGCACCATAAATCAGTACTCATGACTGTACACACGTATATATATATATATATATATATATAATAACACATTGAAGCTCAATTTCCAGTAACACATAATTATAATTTTATTTGTTTGTGAATATAACAATTGCCGTTAAAGGAGACTGACGTTCTATGCATGGCCAGTTAAAAAGCTGGCGTATCGTTTAATACCATTGATTTATGTTAAGCGGGGCAAAACAGATCTTGAACTAATATCAAGCCATGGTAGCTTAACCCATTGTTGGAATAACTAACCAATTATCATCATTATATAGAGTTAGTTCTAAAGTTTGTTTCCGTTCTTGCTAATTTTGGTAGAATTAGCCTTCTTGCCATAGAGATGCCCTCTGAAGAATGGTTCTCCGCTCGATTCGTATGCTGTTTCCATATTTCTATGACAGGTAAGGTAAGGTGTAAGGAGTTTTATTTCGGAATTGCCGAATGAGATAAATAAAAAGACAAAACGTATACAATATACACAGTTCCTGGTTAGCAGCAGAGTCAATGTTGTTACTAATATATATGGCATACAAAGTTATAAGAGAAACAACATAACTTGAATCACTGGTAGCTGCCAACCACTGTTACTGGTTAATTATCAGTGGTTGGCAGCTTCTGAATTGTAGATACTACGTCCGATTAATAACTATAAGCAGATATATAATAATATAATATAATAAAAATGAAGCTACAACGCCGTCATTAAAGAAATTCACCATGACGAAGTGAGAGGGAGAAGAAAGATGAAAGACCAAAACAGATGTGGCTCGACAACATTCCAGAAATGACTGAGTTGCCCCTCGAAGATGTCATGCAGGCAACACGAGATAGAGACCGGTCGCAGCATACAGTTGACACATCATCCAGGCGGGCACCACAACGATCGTCTCAGTCAAAGGTTGAGTGATTGAGTGAATCATTGCAAAGAGCTCTTATGTGTGATTCTCCTTGAACCGAGGCTCATTTGTATTAGGTGAAAAACAACCTGGTACTACCTGGCACGGACCGCGTCGGCTTCCTTCCATGTATCACAGTTCTCCACGTGCTAAAATGTAAACACTAAAACAGTGAAACCGTACGCCGTCCAACATCATTCGCGGCACAACAGTTAAAATGGTATATAATTTTGGGAAATAAATGTTGTCCGCATCTTCGACTTATAAGTAATGCACTATGCAACTAAAATGGTATATGCATAAGAACATTAATACATGATTAATTGCAAAACGATTGATTACCATAAGACAAAGTATGTTCCATAAACGAGAACAGTTGTGATATTTATAATACTATAACATAATGGCTAAACTAAACATATGATGTTTAGTTTATCCATTCTGCCAGTAAAACCAACTATGAAATTGATTTCAAATGGTACGAGTCAGGGGCGTGACAATATATCGAACACAATAATGCATCGCGATAGTTGATGTCGCGGTGCAATACTATCAAAAGTAAAAGTAACTATCGATAATTATAGGCGACAGTCTATCGGTAATAACGATAGTTGGTCAAACACATCAGCAGGTTTACTTCTATCGCTGTAATACTATTCACAAACATAATTATTTAACTGTATTACGTAATGTTTACTTACTTACCATGCTGTGCAAGGCATGTTTCAGCATTGCATCCTGTGTTGGACGATCGACGGCGCAGGTTTTCTTCGTGAAAAGGTATCGCCTTGCATCATTATTGAAGTTTGTCATCACAATCCATGACAAATCAAGTGTAGCAAAGTTTGTTAACAAAGTAAAACGAGAACTTTTGTCGAACAAAAACTAACAGCGCCTCGATTGTCTGCCACCAACAAGGGGTTCATTGCTACAACACGACAGGCGCAGCATCTACCAGACAGGCATATGGTCTTTGAGTTGTGAGGCTCGGCCGGACATGACGTCCCCAAGAATTTTGGGTAGAAGTTCGAGGTTGGTAGATAGTCTGCTATTTGGATAAAGATTGCTGAAGCTACCAAGGCGTGCCGGGAGGTTTTGCAGTGTCGATGCAAAAGTAGAAGGCTTTGCGCAGCGTGATGCTCGTGCTCTAAAACTGGACCTTTGTACATATGTGTGTGTGTATATATATATATATATATATATATATTACTGAACGTGAAAAGTATATATACATATATTTGTTCAATACCATCACTGCTTTTGTTTTGTATGTATCAATGTATAAGTGTATTTATGCATGTTTTTATGTATGCATGTATGAATGTATATATATATATATGTGTGTGTGTGTATATATATATATATATATATATACATATACATATATATATATATATGTACCAATATATGTATATATGTATATATATATATATATATATATATAAAATACATATCTTACTGTCTGTACCTTGTATACATTTTAGTAAAGCATTACAATTATTTGAATATAAACACATACAGAAAGTAAACTTTCATGTTTAACGCATATAAAGTATTGTGTTTTCTGACTGTTTGGCAACATATATACGAAGTCTCACCGTCGACGCACGTCCACTCCATGTAGGAACATTCGGGCATGATGATCGGCTGGAAACCGAGGCTTCTATTGCGTAATGACCAGCTTACGCAGCGGCGTTGTTCGTGGACTTTGCAGTAGGTGATGGAATGACAGCCCGCGAGGTCGGATGAGCAGCTTTTAAGGCATTTAGGCATCACAACTTCGATGTCGAACATACGATTGCGTGCACCCAGACTCATGTTGGGGACATCAGTCCATTTCACCTTGAGCTTGTCCCCGCCACAAGGTAGCGCCTCTGTGGCATTGACTACAACAAGGATTTCATATTATATTAGGGCCTAGTCACGACACAAATCCATGTCATGGAAATATCACTCGAGCTTCCATTAATAATAACGTTCATCCATGATGCAGGATATGCATGTATCAGCCAATAACTGACCGCGATACCAAACGAAACAGGATTTTTTTCAATGGGGTGTACGGTATTGGAATTGTGCCATTTTCTCACATTACGCAAACTCTAGGACCGCAATGTTGGTTATTTCGATGAAAGTAATGATACAATTTTGGCATGTTGCGGTATCTATACTATAAATATGTATGGCAAATTATTCTGCAAACTGGTATGCATACAACTGAATGAGGTTTGAATTATAAACACACATTTTTTATATAGCACATTTTGAATAACGTCTGCATACTTACAAAACGGAAGGTCTGTTCTAAATCGCTTAATTTAGTAGGACACATTTGGGTTCAGATATGATTCCATGCGGTAGTGTCCCATTGAGTTGGTTATACAATTACTATTGTTTTCGTAATAAGAAATGTTGATTAATAAGTCAAATGTTTTCCGAAAATCAAGCATTATTACTTATATATACAGATCAATTATTATTTTAATCTAGTCATAACGAACCTGAAAATGTATGTTTATAACAGTATATAAATGTATACATATTTATAAATATATACGTCCATGACTATTTTATTTCAATTCACTATATTTGTAATGCTGTTTATAGTCCTGTCAATCTATGCCCAAAAGAGGGTCAACCTCAAACAAATTGCAATAGTAATTATGACAGTGTTTTAGTTAGTACTATATGTCTACATTACCAGAAAAAAGTCCACCGAAATCCACGTGGTGGAACATTGTCATTTTTGATGACAATGACAAGTGGTCAAAAGTCGCTGTCAGTGACGTTTTGTCTTAGTGAAATGTAGGGGTAGGCGTTACTTAGGTTGTGATATATATTTTCTTTGCATAGTTCATACACATTTTGTATACCATTTACAATATAATTGATTAATCTATCCAGCGATTTATAATAAGTATAAATGCGTTGAATATTAATGTGAACAATAGTTTTTAAACACAGTGAACCCCAATTTTTTGACGCTATGGTGAGTAGCGTTACGATATAACGTTGACTTAGTCCATTTGAAATTGAATAAAATGATGCTCTATGGTATAATATTTGGGAGGATTTCTTATCTCATGGGCTTTCATTACTGAACTATATATTTTCTTCAATAGCTTTGCAACTAAGCATAATAATGTCACAAAAGTTGTGTCAAGACCAATATTTTCATGGTCAACGTTTAAAATAAACATATCACAGATGTATATAGCGGCTGCATGTTTGTCATTTCATAAAACTTTCAGATATCGGCCATGTTGGATCTTATTACATGCTTATCTCCAATGCAATGTTTATGCATATCTCCAATGACTTTGATTCGCATCTATTGTCTATGTCCCTATAATAATAATAGCACAATCAACAACAGAAAACATATTGAATCTCGTTGTAATATTATTGCACAACACAGGATAAATAGTTATCAATCCATATAGTTGACAGTGGTTGCATGTTTACAAGTGTCTATTAAAATTCCCATTATAATGCGATGTGCCATGTTTTCCTGTGCAATTTGCTTGTCAAAAGCAATTGTTTTGCACAGATTATCGATTATGATCGATTGTTGATTGATTATTGATGATCGATTATTGATTGATTATCGATTATTGATTATCGATTATTGATTGATCATCGATTAAAGCAGTGGTGTTAATTAATTAGTCACGTGTGCGTAAGGTTACATAATGGTTAAGCATGTGCGCTGACCTCTAGTGACTGAAATGAAATAAAGTACACAGTGGCGCAAAGTGAAGAAAGCAGACACTTATGTGTAAGGTTATATAGTGGTTTCGTGTGAGGTGATGTAGTCAGTAGCGTCCGTTTCTAGATATGGAGCCTATATAGGAGCAAACATAAAATTAATCGATAATTGTAGTGCTGACATCTAGTGACTATAATATAATCAATAATCGATGACTATATATATATATATATATATATATAGCGTATGGTTATGTGCGTGGTTATGACGTATGCGTGGTTAAATGTTTCCTTTAGTTTCTAGAATTTCAGATGACTACCCCAATTATAGTGTTTGGCACTACTACAGTTCTACAGAGTTCCGTGAAAATGTTGGTAATTTGGGTCCTTGGGGACTGTTTCGTTGACGATGTCGTCTATTCCTTTCTATGGATTCGTCAGATGATACCGAATTAGAATTAATGCCAAAAGAGTCAGACGAAGAAGAGGACGAAGACATTGAGGACGAATCCTCGTACGAATATTTTGACAATTTTGCTCCATTGCCATTTCTCTTCTTCATTCCCCTTTTGTGGTGTAGTGTGATATTACTATGGGTTTTGTAATGTGTGTGATAACCATCGTTTTTGCCAATTGTGTGACTCCCATCGGTTGTGTCGTGTGAATGATGACTAAATGTTTTGTCATTTGTGTGATGCCCATCGGTTTATGGAGTTTTGTCTAGTCTTCCCACTGGTTCGCATTTCACACCGGCTGGAGAAGTTGTGTTGCTAGTAGGTTGTTCATATTCGTCAATACCAAACCTGACCCTGTTTGATCTCTCTCTTTCATATTCGTTGATTTTGCAATCCCTCTCATCAAGTTGTGCTTGATATTGTGCTTCCATCCTTTCCAGTTTATCTTTTAACATCTCTACCTTATTGCAACTAGAATCTATCGAAGTAGCTCCTCCTGTGGGGTTTCTCTAAACTGATCCGTCCTGTTTCCAGCAAGTTATCCCAAAAGCTTGTAGTAGCGCCGGTGGCTGTCGCTAAGTCAGCAATTTGTATTTCATCCTTCTTCCTGAGATTCAGTATTTTGGTAGCCTTTGTTGTGGATAGCCCTGCTACTCCCATAACCTGTTCTTTAGTGCATGTGTATAAGTTGATTGTAGACGTCATGTTGATGTATAGATGCGTGTAAATGTATATATCAGTGAGTACATACGAGGTAAATGCCTGTTATTTAACTAAGTCAACCCAGTTGGACAAAAGCTTAGACATCCCGTAACTCAAACCAATAAACACACACAACCACAATCACTTTTGGGTGAGAATGAAAGAAATTACCCAAACATTTACGTTCACAAAATATTAAACCGTATCACGGAATAGATACAAGACAACGAGTCAGCGATAATACACACTAGGTAGGTTCGGGATGTAAACGACATTGTGCAGCTTCACGTGACCCAACCAGGATGTAGCTAGATTTTTGAAGAACACGAATGTCATAAACACGATAAAGTTATAAAGATTACAAACACAAGTTAAGACGGAATTAAATTACATGACAAACTATCAACGATACAAACACAACGACTTTTCAAGAGCCCAACCATTTTATGCACGTGTATCCCGTCCTTCTGAGGTATGTGCCGATGTTATTTTTATACATATTCACGCTACTAGCACCCACACAATCAACATATATTCTGTTCCATTCATTTACAGTCCTTTGTTAAAATAAGAACTTTCTTATATCTAATCTACATTGCTCCTTTGCTAATGTAACTTTATGTCTTCCAGTCCTTCTATATTTCTTAACAGAAAAAAATATTTATAACAATATTTTCATAACCATTCAATATTTTAAACACTTTCATCTGATCTCCTCTCAATCACCTGGTCTCTAGTGTTGTTAAACCACATTCTTTTTGGCGTATTTAGTAACTAAAATCCCTCAGTTTTGGTATCCTTTTAGTTGCACTCCTCTGTACTCTTTCTAACATATTTCTATGTCCTTTCTTATACGCTTCATTTCGCCTAATTAATCCAAGGATTTCATTTCCCTTTGAAGCTGCAATTCCGCACTGCTCTGAAATCTTCATATCAGCACTAGTGGTTAACTCTAGGTCTTTTTCGTTTACAGTAGTATATAGTACAGTACTCCGATTGTATATTGTACATCTTCGATCCCATGTCCTGTGCATTTCCCAAAATTGAACAGCATTTGCCATTTTTCAGACAATGTGTTCAACCAGTCAAGATTGTAGATTTGGTCTATCTCCATCACTTTTAATCCTTCTAAACACTTTTGTGTCATCCGCAAATGTCAACACCTTGCTTGTTATATCATCGTCCAAATCGTTGATATATATTAAGAATAATAGAGGTCCTAGTACTGATCCATGTGGAACCCCACTCAATACTGATTTCCAGTTTGAAGCCTCACCATCAACTACTACTCGTTGTCTTCTATCAATCAGCCATTTTTATATACAATTAATTATACCTTTTCTTATATTTTGGGCATTTAGTTTAAGCAGTAATCTTTGATGTGGCTCTTTGTCGAAAGCTTTTTGAAAATCTAAGTAGATGATATCTACTGGTGATCCCTCGTATACCCACTTAGTGATATCTTCCAAGAAACATAACATATTTGTTAAGCATGACCTCACTTTTAGAAACCCATATTGAGATGGGTTTATCAAGTTATGTTTAACAAGAAAATCCACCATGTGATCTGTAATTAGCTTTCTAATAATTTCTAAATCACAGATGTTAAACTCACTGGTCTGTAGTTCTCTGACTTGTTTCTTCAACCTTTTTTAAATAACGGTATAATGTTTGCTTCATCTTTCCATTCTATGGAAACCACTCCCTCTTTTAATGACAATTTGAAAACTGTTGCAAGTGGTACATTAATGTCATGTTTTATATTGCATGCAATTTTTGTTCATAGTTTCTTTTTGAATTTCTAATTCCAGCTGTAGCTTGGTTAAGTGATTCTTTATCAATGTTGTAGTCTTCATTACTTCAAGTACGTCTATATGACTTCCACATCGTTTGTTTGTACTTAATTTTTCTAATGGCTTCTTTCGATAAGTGTTTCTTTTTGGACTGTTTCCCTTGTTTTTTCAAGGGAACAAATGTATCGACGATGCAATCAATTTCACTTTTTAAGATAATCCAGCATTTTGCTGCTGTTTTATTCTTTAGTGTCTTATTCCAGTCTATCTTTGCTAAATATTTCCTGATGTCCTTATACCTTCCTTTGTGGAAATTTCTCCTATACTGCTTTTTACTATTCCTTTCTGATTTTACTTCGATGGTAAAATGTATCTGGTTGTGATCATTACTCCGAAATGGCTCACATATATTGACATTGTTAATTATTCATTCTGTGAGGACAAAACTATGTGTAACACATTCGCACTCCTGGTTGGTTCTAGCACATGTTGAGAAAGGAAAGTATATTGTACTAAAACTAAAAACTTGTGGTTCTCACTACCCATATTCTGTAAAGTTTTCCATTGTATATGCGCATGGTTAAAATCCCCCATAATAACACAGTCCCGTTTGCTCACTTCCTTTATAGCGTTTTGTACCTTTTCATTCTCTTCTATGCTTAAGTTTGGACTTCGATAAACTAACCCAACCGATAATGTTGAGTTAATGTTACACCAAACAGCTTCTTCGCAGTCTGCTTCTCTTTCTAATTTTATTTCATAAACCTGGATAGATTCTTTAATATATAAAATAACTCCACCTCCCCTTCTTCCTGTTCTATATTTCCTAAATATTACATATCCTGTCATTCCTATTTCGGCATCTGATATCACGGTGGTGGCCCATGATTCGGTTATACCTATTATGTGAGGGTCAATATCTTCTACTATAATGTTTAGCTCATTTCTTTTGGTTACTATTCTCCTTGCATTTAAAGAAACACATTTATATCCAATTTCAGAACAGTTTTCCAAACTGTTCTTTGCTGATTTATTTGTGCTGTCTTTATCTATGCCTCGCGTTTCTGGTTTCTCTGTGAGTCCCCCCTGCGAATCTAGTTTAAATAGATGCAACCTGTCCCAATCCGAACAGATCGCTGCAGGTTCTCTGAGAATACTGCTGCACCCTTTCCACTTATATGGAGGCCATCTCTCATGTACATGTCTTCCCTCACAAAAAAGTACCTCCATAAATCTGTGAACCCCACCCCCTCTTCTTCACACATCTGCTCAACTAGTGCGTTGATCGCCATCCTCTTGCATTTTCTGTATGTTGCCCCTCTTCCTCCCATTACAGCCAACATTCCTGAGAGAATAATCTGTTCAACTCTTGTCTTCTTTAGCTTTCTCACTAACTGTCTGTACTTCTGTACTACCCCAGTTGTTCCCTCCTTGTCTGCAGTATCTATCCCTATGTATACTAGTATAGACCCTACCTTGCCATGCCCCAATACCTTCGCTACCCTTTCATTCACATGCTCTATCCTAGCCCCCGGTAGACAAACAACGACGTTCTCCCTCTCGCTTTGTGTTTATCGGTCTTTCTGGGAATATAGTCACCCTCGAAGACCCTCTCTCTTCTCATTGCCCCCTTAATCACTGCCTCAGAGTAGTTCCTTCTCCGGTTTGCATCTGTCTGGTTGTTGTCTTTTCCCTCTGCCGACTTCTCTCCTGTCACATTCTCTTCAGATCCATTCTTTCGTGTCGCTTTTTCTCTTGTCACCTTTCCTCCTGTCGTCGTCCCTTTAATGACTTCTCATCTAGGCACGAAACTACAAAAAAAGTTTAATGTCGGTTTAATTTGTGTGTGATATGTTTCAATATAAGTTTAATGTTGAATAGTTGTTACTGTTTAGTATTATCTGATAAAAGTGTATCCTTTTTTAATTTGTTATTTCATAGTTGGCCTGACAGCCGATCATCGTCTATACCCGAATCTGGGGTAACGCCCCATACCGGTTACATTGGCAGTAGCTTAATAATCCAGGCCGTAGTGAGGAGACAATGCTCTCACCTCACGGCGCCTGGATAATCGAGGCTAACAGCGACTTGGTTAAAGGGTTATGCAGCGTTCCAACCATATGTGTATGTCGTGAATACGACTTCGTAACCCCTACTTGACCCAGTTGCATATATTTACAAGTGGTACACTCGAGGAGCCCGTTCGCCAAGACGTATTCACAACTTACACTTACAGGTGATTGGAAGGCAGCATTACACCCAGTTCTACTCTTGTCGCGTAGTAACGGACAGCGACGCGCAAAGTTAAGTGAATGCGGCCAGCGGCCAGCGGCCAGCGGCCAGCGGCCAGCGGCCAGCGGCCAGCGGCCAGCGGCCAGCGGCCAGCGGCCAGCGGCCAGCGGCCAGCGGCCAGCGGCCAGCGGCCAGCGGCCAGCGGCCAGCGGCCAGCGGCCAGCGGCCAGCGGATTATGAAGACGTCAAAATTTATTTACTAACTTTCAGCTAACTTAAGTGGTCGAATTATACGTTACAATGGTTAGCACAACCTTAACTTACAATTACAGTTGATTGAAACGTAGCCAGAACCGGCAGGTTCCTAACTTACGCTTCTAGGAAATTGACGCGTTGAAAATTGTAAACAATTAGCACTGGATAACCAACACGTTCCTCCTGGCTAATTACCTTGAAATTAAATGCAGATTCGCCAGTAAATAATACCCTGCTCGAAGCGCCAATATTGTGCGTATCTCTTACTTGGGCAGGCACAATCAATGTGTAGGCCTGCGAAGACAGCGAAGTCGCAGATCTTCGGGGCCGAAAGACGGGATTGCGGGTCTCACGGGACGAGCCATCACGGCGGCGGCAATTCAGACTGCAGACTGTGTTGCATGGGTATTTATAGGGTGTATATATTGTTAGGGTGTAATACGGTTGCGCGTACTTATCTTGAGTGTGTGAACTATTTACAGTGCAGCTCCGTACTACAGTTTAAACAAAAACTTGTAAATCAAATTGGTGTACATTAAGAATCTAAAATCATGGAGAATGGCACCAAAGTTTGAAACATTAGTTACAGATTTGTTACACAAAATGGGATATTCAATAATGTTGTTATCAAAACACCGTGTATTCGTACAACGCGCGCCGTCACACCGCGTAGCTGCACAAACAGCAAGACGGTGCTGATTGGCTGAAAATGGATATATCGCGTTTTGATTAAAAGTCGTATGTCGCTTATCGCGTTTTGAAATAAAACTCTCGTTTGTGTACGCCGTTTAATGGGAATTTATTGCGTTTTTTATCAATTATACGGTATCCTACTTCAACACGTGTTTAAACAAACAGTTCGTCCTGGTTTGGGCGAAATTAAAAAAAGGCGATTTGTCCTGAAACCCTTCATATGTGTGTATGTGTGTGTGTGTGTGTGTGTGTGTTTGTGTTTGTGTTTGTTTGTTTGTGTGTGTGTGTGTGTGTGTGTGTGTGTGTGTGTGTGTGTATGTGTTTGTTTGTGTGTGTGTGTGTGTGTGTGTGTGTGTGTGTGTGTGTGTGTGCGTGTGCGTGTGGTGTGTGTGTGTGTGTGTGTTTGTGTGTGCGTGTGTTTGTGTGAAATTAAATAGTTATGGAAGTATATATTTATAAATATGTATACATTTATATACTGTTATACACATACATTTTCAGGTTCGTTATGATTAGATTAAAATAAAAATTGATCAGTATATTTCAGTAATAATGCTTGATTTTCGGAAAACATTTGACTTATTAATCAGCATTTCTTACTACGAAAACAATAGTGATTGTATGACCAACTCAATGGGACACTACCGCATGGAATCATATCTGAACCCAACTGTGTCCTACTAAATTATTCAAATTGTGGTATATAAAAAAAATTTGTTTATAATTCAAAACATGTGTGTGTGTGCGTGTGTGTGTGTATGTATGCGTGTGCGTGTGTGTGTGTTAGTGTTTGTGTGTGTGTGTGTTTGTGGTGTTAGTGTGTGTGTGTGTGTGTGTGTGTGTGTGTGTGTGTGTGTGTGTGTGTGTGTGTGTGTGTGTGTGTGTGTGTGTGTGTGTGTGCGTATGTGTGTGTGTGTGTGTTAGTGGTTGTGTGTGTGTTTGTGGTGTTAGTGGGTGTGTGTGTGTGAGTAGTATAGAGGACATTTATGCCCCCGTGCACGTCACCTTTTGTGACCTATGGTCAAAACTTTACTGATAAAAAACGTTTTAATGACCCCTAAACGTTTTCGGCAACCTACTTATAAAAAATATCAAAGGCTTTTTTGACACTAAACGTTTTCGGCAACCTACTTATAAAAAACGTGATTAATTACCCCCTCTAAGTACATTTGAGCTGCCACCTAGCGGTGAGTGTAGAGAGCATTTTGTTTGTTCCCTAGCGACCAACGTCGTTCATAGGGCGTGCTGACGTAAGCAGATTGTCCCCTAGCGATCAACGTCGTACTTAGCGCGTGCTGACCTAAGCAGTCCTAGCGATCAATGTCGTACCTGCTGAAGCACGGACCTCAGAGTCGACCCCAAAAATGTGCGGCTATATACTGGGGATAAAACCACTGCATAAACGTTGGCGACGGTTCCTAGGAGCGCATTCGACTAGGGATCGAAAGATTCCGGGTTTGAATCCAGTCGCCACTTTTTAGATCTGCCATCTAGCGGTGGCGACGGCGGCAGTGGTATATAAGCGGTGACGGTAGCGGGTTATCGGTAGTCGGTATGTCGTCACCTATAAGGTTTGGCGGATCGCGCTCGTTCTTGTCAAATATGTATTCGTGTCCATTGGCGGCGTTTGGTCGGGGCTTCCGATCCGTCGAGCACGCCTATCAGTATAGGAAAGCAATATTCAACGCCGACGTGGAATGTGCCGAACATATCAAAAGTGCGCGATCGCCTTATGTAGCGAAACGACGCGGTTACGAAATTCGAAAAAAGAGAACGGAAACCGAATGGCGCTCTGTTAGGATGGAGTGTATGAAGACGTTGTTGAGGTGCAAGTTTGACGGGTCGAGCGATTTGAAGGCTGCCCTGTTGGCGACCGGGGATGCCGAATTGGTGGAATGGATACCGAGTAGGGAGGTTTTCTGGGGTATCGGAATCGGGGGGGGGGTTGCGGGGGTGAACATGCTCGGTAAACTGTTGATGGAGTTGCGCGCCACTTATAAAGACGCGAAAAAAGTGTTCGTCGTTCAGTCGTCGAAAATGAACGGACCATCGTTGAAGCATCCTTTTACATGTATAGTATCCGGTCCTACGGGGTGCGGTAAGACGACGTTCGTCGAGCGTCTGATACGGTACGTTACTATGATCGATCCGCCGCCGGAGAAAATCCTGTGGTGCTACGGACAGTGGCAGAGCGGCTACGCGTCTATGTCTTCGAAAATAGAGTTCGTAGACGGTCTGCCAGATCCGACACGTTTAGACGGTAAAACGAGGACGCTTCTAGTACTCGACGACCTCATGGAGGAGACTGATAGCCGGGTGACGGTACTATTTACTAAAAAAGTCATCATTGTAATACGTCGTTCGTACAATTGCGACAGAACATGTTTCCGAAAGGGAAAGAAAACCGTACAATCAGTCTGAACGCCCAATGCATAGTGCTATTCAAGAGACCCCGAGATGCCGGCCAAGTAGGTCACCTAGCGAAACAGATGTACCCGGGAAAGGTCAACTACATGATAGAGGCTTTCAAAGACGCGACGTCGTCGTCGTACGGCTATCTATTCGTGGATCTGAAACAGGAAACGGAAGAGGACATGCGCCTGCGTTCGTGCATATTTCCGGACGATCGCCTTCAGTACGTCTACGTACGGAAGGGTGGCGGCGGTGGTGGTGGTGGCGGCAGCCTATAAGAAGAGAGGGTCGTGACCGCGTACGTTTATTAATCGCTTTGACGGGGCGTGCGGTGGTAGCGAAGCGACGACCGAAGGTGGCGGGACCGACGATCCGAGTGAAGAGACACATTTTCGCCCTGCAGCTGTTGGAGAGGCATAGGCGGAACATCGATCTGCGAAAAGCCGTGATCGGACACGCTGACGCCGGCTTCATTTGTAGTCTGTGCGACTGCGCGTACAACATTCTGAAAGGGAACGTGAAGTTCTCGCCGAAACAGAAACGCGTGTTGTCAAAATACCGGAATCACCTGCGTAAGCTCGCCGACAAACAAGTTCCGGTTAAACAGAAGCGTCTCGTCTTGCAAAAGGGTTCGGGTGGTTTTCTGACGGCCCTGCTAGCGCCGTTAGCGAGCACCGTTCTCCTGCCGCTGCTCAGACAGGTGATCGGCAGCGGGTGATTGATGCAGTACGCGAAGAAGATGGCGTTGGTCGACCCGCGATTGGTGGGAAGCCTCCTGCCACGTGTCGATCAGCCGTCGAGCACGCCCCGATCACGTGTGCTGAGTAGCCTGGACAGCGACATGACGGACATTCTAGAACGTTCGGATTTATCCGAACGCAAAAAGGTAGCGTCGTACAATCAACTGCTGAGCCGGTACAACACGATAGAGGCGGCTCGTGCGGCGCAACCGGTACGCGTGTCGCGATGGTCAACAGCAGCGAGACGCCTGCGGTGGGGGTGGCGGCGGCAGCTGCGACGGTGGCGCCACCATCGTCGGAGGTCGTAGAGCGTGAAATCATAGCCAGTATGCCGAAAACGCTAAAGGGAAGACGGGACTGCTTATCGAAAAAATGAAAGTCGATCCGTTGTGTCGATGGAACGAGCGCGGCGAATTCGTGTACGACGGTGAAACGATCGTGGGGAGTAACATGGTCGATCTAGTGAACGATCTCATGCGAACGAGAACGAATACGACAGCGCCCGTAGGATGGCGAGAGTTCGGGTTGCGCATGAAGGGTATGAATATCCCTATGGAATTCGTGGGCAACCCGCGCTATCGGGCGTACATGGAGCGACGGCAAAAGCGGCTACTAGAAGAGGCGTCGATGACGCAGACGACGACTAGTTCATCAGCGATGCCGGAGTGGAGACGTCGGATGCGACGCGAGACTAAACGCAGACAACGATCCCCTTCGTTGGACGTCGCGGCGTGGGACACTTTGTGACGCACGATAACGGCCATCGTCGTCGGCTTCACCGTCGCGCTTATTGCTCTCTATACGTGTATAATAATCATCGTACATTCATCATCATCGTCGTCGTCGTCATGGTGTCCGGGTGGAGTCGTCGTCGGCCAAAACGAAAGCCTCGACTGCAACGAAACGACGACGACGACCTGAATAACGTCTACTTCGATTCGGAACGGGTGGGGAGTTATGGCGGCGTCGACGCGTTGCACCGGGCGTCGAAGCTCCGACGTCCGGTCGTCGAGAGGTGGCTAGCGTCGCAGGACGCCTATACCCTACACAAACCGGTTAAACGACATTTGAAACGACGTCGCGTCATCGTGGGTGGTCGAAACCAGCAGTGGCAAGCCGATCTGGTCGACTTGACTAGTCTCAAAACGCACAACGACGGTATAACATACCTATTGACGGTGATCGATGTGTTTTCGAAGTGGGCGTGGTGCGTTCCGTTGAAGAGTAAGTCCGGCCCGGCGCTCGTCGCGGCCTTCGAGCGCCTGCTGAGCGGCGACGAGACGCCGAACATGCTGCAGACCGATAAGGGGACCGAGTTTTTGAACCGGCCCCTGCAAACGTTCCTAAAGAGTCGCGGCGTTCATCATTTCGTGACGCATAACGAGGAGACTAATGCGAGCGTCGTGGAACGGTTTAATCAGACTTTGAAGACGCGTATGTGGCGCTATTTTACGAAACACGAGACGCTGCGCTACGTAGAGGCGTTACCGGATTTCGTGCGATCGTACAACAACGCCTACCACCGAAGCATCGGTAGGACGCCGGCGAGTGTCGACGCGACGAATCAGGAGGCCGTATGGCAACGACTGTACGGTGGCGACGTCGGCTGCGACCAACGGCGAAAACCGAAACTACGCGAGGGAGATCGCGTACGTATCAGCAAGACGAGGGGTCAATTCAAAAATGGATACATGGCTAACTGGAGCGAGGAGCTCTTCACCGTCGTAGAGGTGCACCCGTCCGAACCGCCCGTTTATCGCCTGAAGGACGACGCCGGGACGCCGGTAGAGGGCGCCTTCTACGAACCGGAACTACAACGCGTAGTCGTTCCGAAGGACAAACTCTATCGCGTGGAGACGGTTCTACAGCGTCGTCGTCGTCGCGGCGGCGGTGGATCGGAGGCGCTCGTAAAATGGAGCGGTTATCCGGCCTCCTTCAACAGCTGGATCGACGCCGAGTCTCTCGTGGACCTATAAAAAGACTACTAGTGAGGCGGAGGCGATGAGAATGACTCGTTGGATGCGCCACACGGGGTGCTGGCGACTGCACGAGGCGGGAATATGCAACGGATCTTCGTTCTTGCCGTATAAAGGTCCCAGCTGTATCGACAGAGCGCAGTGGCGCGACGATGAGCGACGACGACGAAACTACCTCAAGTGGCGATCGTCGAACGAACGCCGGCGCCGAGCACGCGGACTCCGTCGACGAGCACGCGGACTCCATCGACGCTACCACCACAACCACAGCCGAACCCGTTCCATGGCAAATATGCGGCAACGAATGCCCTAAGGGCGAAATCGTATTCCTCTGTCAGGTCGTCGTCCTGTACTTCGTCATCGCCGTTAGTATATACAATCTGACAAAAGGTCAAGGTGACTCCAACCTGTGGACGGCGCTGTTGAGCAGCTGTCTCGGTTACCTGCTCCCGAGTCCGTCTATGAGTGTTGGTGGCGGCGGCGAACGTCGACGTCAACACGATGTCGGTCTCGTCTGACTTTTACCTGACGCTACCGAGCAACGCGTCTATGAAGCGTCACCCCGAAAATACGTTGACGCACTACATCACGGCGCTGCCGCAACGTTTCGACCTGTCGGGGGAATGGGAATGCGGACTGGTGTCGCTACAGTATCCGCACACGTGGTACAACGTGAGAGAGAAGGACGGCTACTTCTTCCTGACGTGCGCGTCGGGCGAACCGGGTATTTACACGTACCTAGACGGCCACGGCACAACCGTCCTGCTTTACCGACAGGGCACGATCGCTCACGGTTTCTACAACAACCCTTTCACGTTGACGCACCAGATCAACGAGGCGCTACGGAAATTGAGCACCGATAAGGTCAAGGCGCGCCTAGAGTTCAGCGACGTCTCTAACCGAATGACGCTGCATATGTCGCCGGGTGTCAATTTTATCATACCTCATACGAGCCGTCTGAAGGACGTCCTCGGTTTCCATAGCAACATGATCACGAGTTCCCCGATGATGGGCCCCGCGCCGGCAGTCGTCATCGAAACCATGCCCGTCGCGTACACGTACGCGTACGAAGGTCTCAATACGGTGGATATGAGGGCGGGCGTCGACACCCTGTACGAGTAAAAGGATATCGCGGAGCCGCGCGTCGTCGGTGACGTGTACGCGCCACTCCTTCGCAACATCGCCGTCTACGGTTCGAACGGCGACATTATTCCGGAAACGTTCGACCGCGTCCAATACGTGAAGCTGTTGCGTCATCAATTCGATGAGATCGAGATCGATATAAGAGACGATCTCGGTCAAACGATCCCATTCGAGCAGGGAAACCTAGTGACGACGGTTCACGTCAGACGCTGTAAATCGAAATTGTTTTAACATGCCGCCGCCGTCGAAGAACCCGTACGTGGACTACTACGTTCGACAGCTCGGCGGTCAGCTGCCGGTCTTCGTCGGTGGTCGGGGGCAACGAGGACACGGTCTGGGCAATCTCTTCGGGAGCCTGTTTCGAAGCGCCATGCCGCTTATCAAGAGAGGCGCGTTGGCGTTGGGAAAACGTGCGCTCAACACCGGCGTGCGCGTGGCGCGCGACGTCGTCGCCGGCGACAATCTGAAACAGTCGATAAAACGACGCGCGAAGGAGGCCGGCGCCGATCTTCTCGACGGCCTATTGAATTCGCAGGCACCGCAGCCGCAGAAGAAGAAGAGAAAAAAAACGCAGCAGCAGCAGCAGCGCCGCCGCGGCGGTGGCGGCGGCGGCGGAGCCGCCATAAAGAGATCGCGCCTGGCGGCGACGGCCGTCAATAGGCGGAAGAGGCGTGGTCGAACGGACGACATATTCGACGAGTAATGATAGCGTTCGTGAATGGCGCGTCGTGCGAGGGCGTGAAGGCCGAACTGGACCTGTTCACCGGGCCGGTGACGCAGACGAGCGTCGAGAGCAGTCAGTGGACCGTCTACCAGCCGCTGACGACTCTCGACGCCGGCGGCCCTATCGAGTTCCTCATCCCGGGTTCGGGCAACGACTATACGGACTTGGCGAGTCTTCAAGTGTACGTGCGCTTCAAAGTGGTTCAGGGAGACGGCACCAATCTGGCGGCCGGCGCCAACGTGGCGCCGGTCAATAATCTCCTGCATTCGATGTTCAGTCAAATCGACGTGTCGCTGAGCGGCACCCTCGTGACGCCGTCGACCAATACGTACGCGTACCGGGCCTATCTCGAGACGCTGCTGAGTTACGGTAGCGACGCGAAACGGTCGCATCTCACGGGGTCATTGTGGTACAAAGACACCGCCGGCCAGATGGACACGCTCGGTAACAACAACGCCGGGTTCGAGGCACGGCGCGTCATGACGGCCGATAGCGACGACGTGGAGATGATGGGTCGCGTGCACGTCGACGCGTTTATGCTAAACAGGCACATGCCGAACGGCGTCGACACGAAAATACGCATGGTGCGCTCGAAGGCACCTTCGCGCTCATGGGCGCGCAAGCCGTACCGGGGTGGCGCTTCGTGCTGCAGGCGATTCGTCTGCACGTGCGAAAGGTGAAGGTGAACTCGGACGTCCAGATGGGACATATCAAAGCGTGGACGTTGGGAACAGCTAAGTTTCCGATGCGCCGCATCGACTGCAAATCGTTCTCGATAACGGCGGGAACGCTATCGCACACGCACGAGAACTTGTACATGGGTACGATTCCGAAACGCATATTCCTGATGATGATCGATAACGTCGCCTACAACGGCGGCTACCCTAGTAATCCGTTCTAAGCGCGGCACAACGACATAAACTTCCTCACGCTCGTCGTCGACGGACGTCAGGTGCCGAGCAAACCGCTGCAGCCGCACTTCCCGCACAACCGCTACGTGCGGAGCTACATGAATCTCTTCGAGGCCACGGGAAAGGCGTACGAGGACGAGGGGAACGACGTATCGCGTACGGACTTCGGCGCCGGCTACACCATCTTCGATTTCGACCTGACCCCCGACTGTTGCGACGGGGAGCATTTCAACGTCGTGCGTCAGGGGACCGTGGGCGCCGAAATGCACTTCGGCACGCCGCTTCCCCGTCTGGTGAACGTCGTCGTGTACGCGGAATTCGAGACGGTCCTGGAGATCGACAATTTCGTGTACGACTGGTAATGGATAAGTTTCAACTGATGCGTCGCCTGGAACACGATACGTACGCTAAACGTATCGTCGTCGGCGTCGTGCCTAAAGATGCGCTACTTACC
This sequence comes from Paraescarpia echinospica, assembly GCA_020002185.1. Taxonomy (NCBI): domain Eukaryota; kingdom Metazoa; phylum Annelida; class Polychaeta; order Sabellida; family Siboglinidae; genus Paraescarpia; species Paraescarpia echinospica. The sequence goes on along the minus strand of JAHLWY010000396.1, from coordinate 37,369 downwards.
ACCACCATCACCCCACCGTTTACCCGACGGCCTTCGTGTGCAACACCGACGACGACGGCGAGCCGGGGCAGCACTGGGTGGCCGTCTACGTGGACGCCGACCGGCGAGGCGAGTACTTCGATTCGTACGGTCTGCCGCCGCTGCACGCCGACTTCCACGCGTTCCTACACCGCAACTGCGGCGATGCGTGGACGTACAACGACAAGCGGCTGGAGAGCGCCGTCTCTAACGTGTGCGGACAATATTGCGTCGCCTACCTTCTCCTCCGGTGTCGCGGTATGCCATTGACGACGTTCCAGAGCCTATTCGGCACCGATCGGGTGGCCAATGACTGTCTCGTATTCGATTGGTTAAAACCATTACAACATTAATTTCGCTTTTACGTGTATAGTAGTAGTAATAAAACAACGATGATGATGATTGTAAACAATTGTTTGTTTATTATTACCCTACCTATATACATACACCTACATACATACATACAGAAACTACCCCTAGGGGGGTGGTGGGACATTCCTTAGGTTAGACGAGTTAGACGAGTAGTTCGTTGTAGGTTAGTTGTTATACGAGTTAGACGAGTATCGGCGCCGTGGTGACGCCGTCGTCGAGTACGCGGCTTTTAGCGTAGAAGTAGCTCAACGCCGCGCGCTCTTGAACGTACGTCAACACGGACGAGTCTTTCACCTAGAAACCGCGGTTCCAGCCGACGCCGTTGCGTAGGTCGCGCAGTACGGCGAGGAAGGTGTGCTCGTCGATGTCGTTCTGTCGTTTGCTCAGTCCCTTCGTGCTGTACTTCGGTCCGTTGTCGCCGCCGAAGCAGTAGTAGGTCTTGCTGCACAGCGCCACGATTCCGTCGCCGCGCCACTCTTCTTTGAAGAGACCCGGCGTTCGACGATCGAACAGACGTCGGCGCGCGCAGCAGGCCGGCGCGTCGTACGTACGCGTCCACGTGCGCGTCGCAGCATTCGGCCGGAAACCAGAGCGATCGATTCCGGAAGTAGTGTTCGCGACGTTCTTCCGGCACGAGCGCGTCGACGTCACGTCCGGCGAGGGCGATGTACGCCGAGTCCGTGTCCATAGCGCAGTACTGGAAGAGCGGACGGGGGATGTAGGCGTCGACGAAATCGAAATAGAATTCGAGCATTCTCAATTTCGCGCACGCATTTGAAATGTGTAATATTTTACTTGTTTCACGGTCAGTTTAATTGTTTCTATCACATTCCGATTGATATCAGCTTAGTCAGAGAGCTACTGCTATAATGATCTCTTGAAGAGCTACACCGGCCGCGACCAGGGGCCAGTGAGTGACGTAAGTCTTCTCAGAATGACTATCGTGTCGCCGCCTAGCGGTAGCTGTCTGATGATGGCAGCAAGGTCACACGAAAACTTAAATTGACTGTGAGATAAGTAGGATAATTGTGTTACCCATTTGAACAATCCATTCTGATTAACCTCTTCACTCATATTCATATGTTGCAAACTAAGATTTGATTTCTTGTCTGGTTGAACCAACCATGAAGAGAAAATAATTCGTAGTAAGTGGCACGTCAGATTCTTCTCATGTAACATTGTCTTGGATTGAGCTCGTGCATTCTTTGGGAGAAAATGCACGGACTGACTATTCACATGACGTCTGTGTGTGTGTGTGTGCGATGCGTTAGTTATGTTTTACTGATCGGATACTGATGGATGCTTTGTCCACGACAACATGATTTTCGAGACGAACAGTTATGTAGATTAAACAAAAGTAGCAGTAATTATAAAAGGTGATTGAAACTGAAATTTACTTGTTGTTGGAAGAGTATGTGTTGTGTACTGTTGAGCATTTAAACATTAACTAATTATTTGTTCAATTTAAGCATATTAAAAATGTTCTTTAATCTGTAATAACGATGCGCTAGTAAGAGTTTTGGAGGTGATTTTGACGTCATCATGTATGACGTCACTGAGACCAAACACGAGCGAATACGAGCATGAAATCATCTTCACAAATAAGTATCACTGTTGTCTTGTAATGTTTGTCTTGAATATTTCCATATAAAGATGTACGTCGGTATTTCAATGAATAGTTATCGGATGTCTGTAGAGGAAGGAATCGGACTACGGTAAAGGAAACCGCCCGCGTTAATTACTTGGCAATATATTGCCCCGACCGTATCCCAGCGGTTAATGCCATGCGTGCACGTCACCTTTGGTGACCTATGGTCAAAACTTTACTAATAAAAACGTTTTAATGACCCCTAAACGTTTTCGGCAAAATACTTATAAAAAAAGATCAAAGGCTTTTTTGACACTAAACGTTTTCGGCAACCTACTTATAAAAAACGTGATTGATTACCCCCTCTAAGTACATTTGAGCTGCCACCTAGCGGTGAGTGTAGAGAGCATTTTGTTTGTTCCCTAGCGACCAACGTCGTACCTAGGACGTGCTGACGTAAGCACTATATGACGCGACTATATAACCACCATAAAACCACTGTGTGCAGATCTCCCCGTCAGCCCTATGTGAATGCCCCATTGTACCCTATGTTGACAGCAGCGATAAGCGCTGCTGCTGCTGGAGTGGACTATGACCTAGACATGACAGCATAGCTGGCTAGCGCTGTGCATTCTAGTGCTCCGATTAAAACGAAACCAATGCGTTGTGCATTTAAACAAATAAATAAATACATCCAGTAGTGAGTTTTAAAACGTAGGGTGTTTATGCACTGGATACAGTCGAGTGGAAAATGACGCAACCACGATAAAACCACTGTGTACAGATTCCCCCCGTCAGTCCTATGTGAATGCCCCACTGTACCCTATGTTGACAGCAGCGATAAGCGCTGCAGTTGCTGGAGTGGACTATGACCCCGACATGACAGCATAGCTGGCTAGCGCTGTGAGTTCTAGTGCTCCGATTAAAACGAAACCAATGCGTTTAAATAAATAAATACATCTAGTAGTGAGTTTTAAATCGAAATCAAGACATAAATACGCTAACGTACAGCGTATAGATTGGTGACACTGTACGTAGGGTGTGTATGCACTGGATACAGACGAGTGGAAACGTGAGTAGTAGAGAGAATATTTATTTGTGCGTCACGGCAGCGACGACTATATTGAGGTCGTGTGATTCGAGTCTCGTACAATAGGGAAGAGTGTTGTTGTAGGTCTAGTATTGAATCCAAGACGTGGATAACATTCAGTGTTTGGCATGGGCCTACGCCACAACCCAGTGTTGGCGTTTCGACGAAGAAACGTCGTCACGAGGCTGTTGTCGTCTTCAAAATCATCTGCATCGTGGCTGGTGGATGCTGGTGTTTGCGGTGGTGAAGTTGGTGTTGGAGTCGGTGGTCGTCGAGGTGAAGGATGGACCGTGCATGTCGGTCTATGAAAGAAACAACCACAATACGTGTACGCGTGTGTAAACAAAGGGTGTGAAGCATGCATGCATGCATGCATAAAAACAGGCTGTTTACAACTGTTTAAACAAAGGATGAAAACCATGCATGTACGCATGCATGCGTAAAAGCAGACTTACGTGTTGACAACTGTTTAAATAAAGGGTCATGAATGAAATAAACAACCAGAACATGCATGCGGCGTTGAACATTGCTTTCCTATACTGATAGGCGTGCTCGACGGATCGGAAGCCCCGACCAAACGCCGCCAATGGACACGAATACATATTTGACAAGAACGAGCGCGATCCGCCAAACCTTATAGGTGACGACATACCGACTACCGATAACCCGCTACCGTCACCGCTTATATACCACTGCCGCCGTCGCCACCGCTAGATGGCAGATCTAAAAAGTGGCGACTAGATTCAAACCCGGAATCTTTCGATCCCTAGTCGAATGCGCTCATAGGAACCGTCGCCAACGTTTATGCAGTGGTTTTATCCCCACTATATAGCCGCACATTTTAGGGGTCTACTCTGAGGTCCGTGCTTCAGCAGGTACGACGTTGATCGCTGGGACTGCTTAGGTCAGCACGCGCTAAGTACGACGTTGATCGCTAGGGGACAATCTGCTTACGTCAGCACGCCCTAGGTACGACGTTGGTCGCTAGGGAACAAACAAAATGCTCTCTACACTCACCGCTAGGTGGCAGCTCAAATGTACTTAGAGGGGGTAATCAATCACGTTTTTTATAAGAAGGTTGCCGAAAAGTTTTTTGTCAAAAAAGCCTTTGATCTTTTTTTATAAGTAGGTTGCCGAAAACGTTTAGGGGTCATTAAAACGTTTTTTATTAGTAAAGTTTTGACCATAGGTCACAAAAGGTGACGTGCACGCATGGCCTTAACTGCTGGGATACGGTCGGGGGCATAAATGTCCTCTATACTACTCACACACACACCCACTATCACCACAAACACACACACAACCACTAACACACACACACACACATACGCACACACACACACACACACACACACTAACACCACAAACACACGCACACAACCACTAACACACACACACGCATACACACACACACACACACACATGTTTTGAATTATCAACACACATTTTTTATATAGCGCAATTTGAATAATTTAGTAGGACACAGTTGGGTTCAGATATGATTCCATGCGGTTGTGTCCCATTGAGTTGGTCATACAATCACTATTGTTTTCGTAGTAAGAAATGCTGATTAATAAGTCAAATGTTTTCCGAAAATCAAGCATTATTACTGAAATATACTAATCAATTTTTATTTTAATCTAATCATAACGAACCTGAAAATGAATGTGTATAACAGTATATAAATGTATACATATTTATAAATATATACTTCCATAACTATTTAATTTCACACAAACACACGCACACACAAACACACGCACACACATACACACCACACACACCACACAAACACACACACACAAACAAACAAACAAACACACACACACCAAATAAACACGTACACACACACACACACACACACACACACACACACACACACAAACAAACAAACACAAACACAAACACACACACACACACACACACACATACACACATATGAAGGGTTTCAGGACAAATCGCCTTTTTTTTTATTTCGCCCAAACCAGGACGAACTGTTTGTTTAAACACGTGTTGAAGTAGGATACCGTATAATTGATAAAAAACGCAATAAATTCCCATTAAACGGCGTACACAAACGAGAGTTTTATTTCAAAACGCGATAAGCGACATACGACTTTTAATCAAAACGCGATATATCCATTTTCAGCCAATCAGCACCGCGTTGCTGTTTGTGCAGCTACGCGGTGTGACGGCGCGCGTTGTACGAATACACGGTGTTTTGATAACAACATTATTGAATATCCCATTTTGTGTAACAAATCTGTAACTAATGTTTCAAACTTTGGTGCCATTCTCCATGATTTTGGATTCTTAATGTACACCAATTTGATTTACAAGTTTTTGTTTAAACTGTAGTACGGAGCTGCACTGTAAATAGTTCACACACTCAAGATAAGTACGCGCAACCGTATTACACCCTAACAATATATACACCCTATAAATACCCATGCAACACAATAGCCAGCAGTCTGAATTGCCGCCGCCGTGATGGCTCGTCCCGTGAGACCCGCAATCCCGTCTTTCGGCCCCGAAGATCTGCGACTTCGCTGTCTTCGCAGGCCTACACATTGATTGTGCCTGCCCAAGTAAGAGCTACGCACAATATTGGCGCTGCGAGCAGGGTATTATTTACTGGCGAATCTGCATTTAATTTCAAGGTAATTAGCCAGGAGGAACGTGTTGGTTATCCAATGCTAATTGTTTACAATTTTCAACGCTTCAATTTCCTAGAAGCGTAAGTTAGGAACCTGCCGGTTCTGGCTACGTTTCAATCAACTATAATTGTAAGTTAAGGTTTTGCTAACCATTGTAACGTATAATTCGACCAGTGAAGTTAGCTGAAAGTTAGTAAATAAATTTTGACGTCGTCATAATCCGCTGGCCGCTGGCCGCTGGCCGCTGGCCGCTGGCCGCTGGCCGCTGGCCGCTGGCCGCTGGCCGCTGGCCGCTGGCCGCTGGCCGCTGGCCGCTGGCCGCTGGCCGCTGGCCGCTGGCCGCTGGCCGCTGGCCGCTGGCCGCTGGCCGCATTCACTTAACTTTGCGCGTCGCTATCCGTTACTACGCGACAAGAGTAGAACTGGGTGTAATGCTGCCTTCCAATCACCTGTAAGTGTAAGTTGTGAATACGTCTTGGCGAACGGGCTCCTCGAGTGTACCACTTGTAAATTTATGCAACTGGGTCAAGTAGGGGTTACGAAGTCGTATTCACGACATACACATATGGTTGGAACGCTGCATAACCCTTTAACCAAGTCGCTGTTAGCCTCGATTATCCAGGCGCCGTGAGGTGAGAGCATTGTCTCCTCACTACGGCCTGGATTATTAAGCTACTGCCAATGTAACCGGTATGGGGCGTTACCCCAGATTCGGGTATAGACGATGATCGGCTGTCAGGCCAACTATGAAATAACAAATTAAATAAGGATACACTTTTATCAGATAGTACTAAACAGTAACAACTATTCAACATTAAACTTATATTGAAACATGTCACACACAAATTAAACCGACATTAAACTGTTTTTGTAGTTTCGTGCCTACATGAGAAGTCATTAAAGGGACGACGACAGGAGGAAAGGTGACAAGAGAAAAAGCGACACGAAAGAATGGATCTGAAGAGAATGTGACAGGAGAGAAGACGGCAGAGGGAAAAGACAACAACCAGACAGATGCAAACCGGAGAAGGAACTACTCAGAGGCAGTGATTAAGGGGGCAATGAGAAGAGAGAGGGTCTTCGAGGGTGACTATATTCCCAGAAAGACTGATAAACACAAAGCGAGAGGGAGAACGTCGTTGTTTGTCTACCGGGGGCTAGGATAGAGCATGTGAATTAAAGGGTAGCGAAGGTATTGGGGCATGGCAAGGTAGGGTCTATACTAGTACACATAGGGATAGATACTGCAGACAAGGAGGGAACAACTGGGGTAGTACAGAAGTACAGACAGTTAGTGAGAAAGCTAAAGAAGACAAGAGTTGAACAGATTATTCTCTCAGGATTTTTGGCTGTAATGGGAGGAAGGGGGGCAACATACAGAAAATGCAAGAGGATGGCGATCAACGCACTAGTTGAGCAGATGTGTGAAGAAGAGGGGGTGGGGTTCACAGATTTATGGAGGTTATTGTTTTGTGAGGGAAGACATGTACATGAGAGATGGCCTCCATCTAAGTGGAATGGGTGCAGCAGTATTCTCAGAGAACCTGCAGCGATCTGTTCGGAGTGGGACAGGTTGCATCTATTTAAACTAGATTCGCAGGGGGGACTCACAGAGAAACCAGAAACGCGAGGCATAGATAAAGACAGCACAAATAAATCAGCAAAGAACAGTTTGGAAAACTGTTCTGAAATTGGATATAAATGTGTTTCTTTAAATGCAAGGAGAATAGTAACCAAAAGAAATGAGCTAAACATTATAGTAGAAAATATTGACCCTCACATAATAGATATAACCGAATCATGGGCCACCACCGTGATATCAGATGCCGAATTGGGAATGACAGGATATGTAATATTTAGGAAATATACAACAGGAAGAAGGGGAGGTGGAGTTATTTTATATATTAAAGAATCTATCCAGGTTTATGAAATAAAATTAGAAAGAGAAGCAGACTGCGAAGAAGCTGTTTGGTGTAACATTAACTCAACATTATCGGTTGGGTTAGTTTATCGAAGTCCAAACTTAAGCATAGAAGAGAATGAAAAAGTACAAAACGCTATAAAGGAAGTGAGCAAACGGGACTGTGTTATTATGGGGGATTTTAACCATGCGCATATACAATGGAAATCTTTACAGAATATGGGTAGTGAGAACCACAAGTTTTTAGTTTTAGTACAAGATACTTTCCTTTCTCAACATGTGCTAGAACCAACCAGGAGTGCGAATGTGTTAGACATAGTTTTGTCCTCACAGAATGAATAATTAACAATGTCAATATATGTGAGCCATTTCGGAGTAATGATCACAACCAGATACATTTTACCATCAAAGTAAAATCAGAAAGGAATAGTAAAAAGCAGTATAGGAGAAATTTCCACAAAGGAAAGTATAAGGACATGAGGAAATATTTAGCAAAGATAGACTGGAATAAGACAGCAACATAATGCTGGAATATCTTAAAGATTGAAATTGATTGCATCGTCGATACATCTGTTCCCTTGAAAAAACAAGGGAAACAGTCCAAAAAGAAACACTTATCGAAAGAAGCCATTAGAAAAATTAAGTACAAACAAACGATGTGGAAGTCATATAGACGTACTTGAAGTAATGAAGACTACAACATTGATAAAGAATCACTTAACCAAGCTACAGCTGGAATTAGAAATTCAAAAAGAAACTATGAACAAAAATTGCATGCAATATAAAACATGACAGCAAAAGTTTGTATGCGTATGTTCGAAGCAATTAGAAAGTTCAGGATAAGGTCAGTCCTCTAGAAGATAGTGCTGGAACTATAATAACAGAGGGATTCTTAATGGCAGAAGACCTGAATGAGTAGTTTATTTCAGTGTTTACCAGGGAAGATATTAGTTCACTGCCAGTACCAGAGGCTAAGTTCAAGGGGGCAGATTCAGACTATTTAGGACAGTTAATTGTAACCCTAGAAATGGTAGCTAAGAAAATAAGAGCTATGAAGGATAATAAATCATCTGGAGTTGATGGGACTCCGCCTAAACTAATATTGGAAATTGTAGAACAAATTAATGTACCACTTGCAACAGTTTTCAAATTGTCATTAAAAGAGGGAGTGGTTTCCATAGAATGGAAAGATGAAGCAAACATTATACCGTTATTTAAAAAAGGTTCAAGAAACAAGTCAGAGAACTACAGACCAGTGAGTTTAACATCTGTGATTTAGAAATTATTAGAAAGGCTAATTACAGATCACATGGTGGATTTTCTTGTTAAACATAACTTGATAAACCCATCTCAATATGGGTTTCTAAAAGTGAGGTCATGCTTAACAAATATGTTATGTTTCTTGGAAGATATCACTAAGTGGGTATACGAGGGATCACCAGTAGATATCATCTACTTAGATTTTCAAAAAGCTTTCGACAAAGAGCCACATCAAAGATTACTGCTTAAACTAAAGGCCCAAAATATAAGAAAAGGTATAATTAATTGTATATAAAAATGGCTGATTGATAGAAGACAACGAGTAGTAGTTGATGGTGAGGCTTCAAACTGGAAATCAGTATTGAGTGGGGTTCCACATGGATCAGTACTAGGACCTCTATTATTCTTAATATATATCAACGATTTGGACGATGATATAACAAGCAAGGTGTTGAAATTTGCAGATGACACAAAAGTGTTTAGAAGGATTAAAAGTGATGGAGATGAAAAATGGCAAATGCTGTTCAATTTTGGGAAATGCACAGGACATGGGAACGAAGATGTACAATATACAATCGGAGTACTGTACTATATACTACTGTAAACGAAAAAGACTTAGAGTTAACCACTAGTGCTGATATGAAGATTTCAGAGCAGTGCGGAATTGCAGCTTCAAAGGGAAATCAAATCCTTGGATTAATTAGGCGAAATAAAGCGTATAAGAAAGGACATAGAAATATGTTAGAAAGAGTACAGAGGAGTGCAACTAAAAGGATACCAAAACTGAGGGATTTTAGTTACTAAATACGCCAAAAAGAATGTGGTTTAACAACACTAGAGACCAGGTGATTGAGAGGAGATCAGATGAAAGTGTTTAAAATATTGAATGGTTATGAAAATATTGATATAAATATTTTTTTCTGTTAAGAAATATAGAAGGACTGGAAGACATAAAGTTACATTAGCAAAGGAGCAATGTAGATTAGATATAAGAAAGTTCTTATTTTAACAAAGGACTGTAAATGAATGGAACAGAATATATGTTGATTGTGTGGGTGCTAGTAGCGTGAATATGTATAAAAATAACATCGACACATACCTCAGAAGGACGGGATACACGTATATAAAATGGTTGGGCTCTTGAAAAGTCGTTGTGTTTGTATCGTTGATAGTTTGTCATGTAATTTAATTCCGTCTTAACTTGTGTTTGTAATCTTTATAACTTTATCGTGTTTATGACATTCGTGTTCTTCAAAAATCTAGCTACATTCTGGTTGGGTCACGTGAAGCTGCACAATGTCGTTTACATCCCGAACCTACCTAGTGTGTATTATCGCTGACTCTTTGTCTTGTATCTATTCCGTGATACGGTTTAATATTTTGTGAACGTAAATGTTTGGGTAATTTCTTTAAATTCTCACCAAAAAGTGATTGTGGTTGTGTGTGTTTATTGGTTTGAGTTACGGGATGTCTAAGCTTTTGTCCAACTGGGTTGACTTAGTTAAATAACAGGCATTTACCTCGTATGTACTCACTGATATATACATTTACACGCATCTATACATCAACATGACGTCTACAATCAACTTATACACATGCACTAAAGAACAGGTTATGGGAGTAGCAGGGCTATCCACAACAAAGGCTACCAAAATACTGAATCTCAGGAAGAAGGATGAAATACAAATTGCTGACTTAGCGACAGCCACGGGCGCTACTACAAGCTTTTGGGATAACTTGCTGGAAACAGGACGGATCAGTTTAGAGAAACCCCACAGGAGGAGCTACTTCGATAGATTCTAGTTGCAATAAGGTAGAGATGTTAAAAGATAAACTGGAAAGGATGGAAGCACAATATCAAGCACAACTTGATGAGAGGGATTGCAAAATCAACGAATATGAAAGAGAGAGATCAAACAGGGTCAGGTTTGGTATTGACGAATATGAACAACCTACTAGCAACACAACTTCTCCAGCCGGTGTGAAATGCGAACCAGTGGGAAGACTAGACAAAACTCCATAAACCGATGGGCATCACACAAATGACAAAACATTTAGTCATCATTCACACGACACAACCGATGGGAGTCACACAAATGGCAAAAACGATGGTCATCACACACATTACAAAACCCATAGTAATATCACACTACACCACAAAAGGGGAATGAAGAAGAGAAATGGCAATGGAGCAAAATTGTCAAAATATTCGTACGAGGATTCGTCCTCCATGTTTTCGTCCTCTTCTTCGTCTGACTCTTTTGGCATTAATTCTAATTCGGTATCATCTGACGAATCCATAGAAAGGAATAGACGACATCGTCAACGAAACAGTCCCCAAGGACCCAAATTACCAACATTTTCACGGAACTCTGTAGAACTGTAGTAGTGCCAAACACTATAATTGGGGTAGTCATCTGAAATTCTAGAGACTAAAGGAATGCCTGCGTGACAACAAAGCCATTGATTATGTACGAACACGCTCCTGCAAGGATTGGAATGACTACCGTAGGGTTATGAAATGTATGAAGAGCAGATTTGAAACGACGGAAGACCCAAGCGTGGTACGACGGAATATCCACGATATCAAAGGAAGTTAACGAATCTCTGGAAGATTTTGCAGACCGGGTCCAACATGCCGTCACGTTGATATACAAAGGAGCAGGAGACAAAGCCATAGACAAATGGGCCACAGAGCTGTTCCTCAAAGGTGTTAGGGAGAATGGGCAGCATTAGCAGCCAGTGAGAGACAGCCAATGTAAATTAGGAAAGCCCTAAAAGAAATGAAAACTAGTATCAGTAATCATAAGAGTGTCCTTGGTAGAACACTTTCTGTATCAGCGAGACAGGTTGCATTTGAGGTCAATATATCAGTACGCGCCCCATATACTTCACCCCAGGCTGTCGGTCGCCATGCAACAACACCGTCGGAGAATGATAAGTATCAGGAATCAGTCGGTCCTGGCAACACAAATAACAAAGAGGAAAGCAAGATTGACAAAATATTGAAAAGGTTAATCCAAGTTGAGCAACGTCTAGATCGAGAGCAACAGATGCCACCCACTAACAGTCAACCTCAATTCACGAGATATAGTCAATCACCAGATCGCATGCAATCAGGTAGTGGACAGTCTCCATATTTCACTGGCCGGGGTTACAACTGCGGAGAAACAAGACATCTAAGTCACAGTTATCCTTGAAATAGGAGTAGTTCCCAATCAAACGCTTCTACGAATGGCAACATGCCACGAAAAGAATAGGAACTAGACTAGACGGCCAGAGTCTATCCCCAGGGAAACAAGACTTGACTCATGACAAAGATATGAACCTCACAGAAAAACCAGTCACGATATGCGCTATGGAAGTGTTGGCGTGTGCTACTGAAATATCAGGTCAATCTGAAGATTTATCGTCAAATATGGTCCCAAATCAGGATATTGATATACATGGCGAAGACGGAAGTAAAACAGAAATGGTAACCGATCAACCAATTATGCTATCAGCTTCACATTCCGCTCCAACAAATTCGAGACATTCTGTATATAATGAGGCGGTACGCCAGAGCCGGCTGTCAACAGAAATAACTGATTGTTTATTGGATATGCCCAATGATGAAACAGAACTAACAAAGCTCGGTACTGTGCTAATGCCAAGTCACGCTCTTAGCCAGAGCCGACTAACACAAAACCCTAGTGTCGGAAGACCTTTATCAAGTACGAAAGCGGACATTGCTGCTAAACACGTGCTACAGAAAGATGACTGTTGCAAACAGCTCTAGAGTGAAGGAGTGAGGGAGGAGGAGGAGGCGGCCTGTAGTCTGGAGCTCAACAAGATCACGCTGGAATCAGATGCGCCGTACCTTCTACCTCTAGGAACAACTGGCCCGAATCACCCATGGAATATAATCCCGTAGCAGAGAGTGGTGGAAGCGAACCGTTTAAACGCATGTCAATTCTACGGCCTCGATGCACTTCTCCTGTATACTATCGACTAGCATTGAAATGGGCAACGCACACCACACACATATACACACGCACAGACACAATCTAGTTGCCTCGGACACAAATATTTTCGTGTATATATACTCACGTAGTATATTATGCATGAGTCACTTGTCGGTGACCGGGACGTACTCACGTAGTGCATGATGCATTAGACACCTGTCTATATCCAGGGTCTAGGGCCTAAATATAATTTGTATATATAGTTTTGTGTGTAGATTCTTATAATGATTGGGAGTGAAGTTTCATTTGTTTAATCATTTCGTTTAGTTTTATTATACAAGTGTTAACATGTATATTTATAATGAAATATTTAAAAATTACGTCGGTGTTCGGGTTTACGTAAATTGTTTAATTAAATGTAAAAAATGAAATTACCCAAATATAAAATATTGAGACTTGAGTGAAGTCTTTGCCTGAGATGCTAGACGGCATTCGGGTTTTGGTTAACCGGTCATATTTATTGTATATATTTTCTGTTGTAGTTATCCGTAATTCAAGACTATTTGTATAAAATACTGCATACATATTCCTCGTAATATATCCCGTTCTTTTAATGATTGGGGGAATGTAGTGGGGAGCAGCATTGTAAATAGTTCACACACCCAACATAAGTACGCACAACCGCATTACATCCCAACAATACACGTACACCCTATCAATACCCATGCAACACAATAGCCAACAGTGTGAATTGTCGCCGCCGTGATCGCTCGTCCCGTGAGACCCGCCGTCCTTTGGCCCCGAAGATTTGCGACTTCGCCGTCTTCGCAGGTGGACACATTGATTGTGCTTGCCCAAGTAAGTGCTGCGCACAATAAAACTTTGACGTTAAAACACCAAAGTGACTTTGTCTCGAAACGAAGAAAATAGGTATATCGCGTTTTGCCCTGAAACTCCATCATATATATATATATAGCTATATATATATATATATATATATATATTTACAGAGAGAGAGAGAGAGCGAGAGAGAGAGAGATTGAGAGAGTGAGAGAAAGAGTGAGAAAGAGGGGGGGGTCGCTGGTACAGTTGCGTAGCATTTGACATGCATGACAATGTTTTACAGAGAAGGAGAATGTACATGGCGTCTACTATCAGGTATTTCCTGGGCATCGTTCAACCGTTGGTGAGCGGGGTGTGTCATCACTTCCGCTCCCCAGCCAGGTCGCATGCGCAGTGTTGTGTAACAAAGTGCTCGTCGTTCGATTACATTGTACTTAAAGAAGTTAAAGAAGACAAGAGTAGAACAGATTATCCTCTCAGGAATTTTGCCAGTAATGGGAGGAAGGGGGCCGACATATAGAAACTGCAAGAGGATGGCGATCAACGCACTAGTTGAGCAGATGTGTATAGAAGAGGGGGTGGGATTCGTAGATTTATGGGGATACTTTGTTGGGAGGGAAGATATGTACATGAGAGATGGCCTACATCTAAGTGGAAAGGGGGCAGCAGTTTTCTCAGAGAACTTGCTGCAATCTGTTGACAGTGGGACAGGCTGCATCTATTTAAACTAGATTCGCAGGGGGGATTCACAGAGAAGCCTGAAACTGGAGGCATAGATAAAGACAGCAGAAATAAATCGGCAAAGAACAGCCTGGAAAACTCTTCTGAATCAGGATATAAATGCATTTGTTTAAATGCAAGGAGCATAGTAAACAAAAGAAGTGAACTAAACATTATGGTAGAAGATATTGACCCTCACATAATAGGTATAACCGAATCGTGGGCCACCACTGATATATCAGATGCCGAATTGGGACTAACAGGATATGTAATGTTTAGGAAAGATAGAATAGGAAGAAAGGGAGGTGGAGTTATTTTATATATTAAAGAATCTATCCAGGCTTATGAAATAAAATTAGAAAGAGAAGCAGATTGCGAAGAAGCTGTTTGGTGTAACATAGTTACAGGAAACTCAACGTTAACAGTTGGGTTAGTTTATCGAAGTCCAAACATAAGCATAGAAGAGAATGAAAAATACAAAACGCTATAAGGGAAGTAAGCAAACGGAACTGTATTATTATGGGGGACTTTAACCATGGGCATATACAATGGAAATCTCTACAGAGTATGGGGAGTGAGGACCACAAGTTTTTAGTTTTAGTACAAGATAGTTTCCTTTCTCAACATGTGCTAGAACCAACCAGGGGAGAGAATGTGTTAGACTTAGTTTGTCCTCACAGAAAGAATTAGTTGACAATGTCAAGATATGTGAGCCACTGGGGAGTAGTGATCACAACCAGATACATTTTACCATCAAAGTAAAATCAGAAAGGAATAGTAAAAAGCAGTATAGGAGAAATTTCCACAAAGGAGGTATAAGGACATGAGGAAATATTTAGCAAAGATAGACTGGAATAACACACTGAAGAATAAGACAGCAACCGAATGCTGGAATATCTTAAATAGTGAAATTAAGTGCATAGTCGATAAATTTGTACCTTTCAAAAAACAAAGGAAACGGTCTAAAAAGAAACACTTATCGAAAGAAGCCATTAGAAAAATTAAGTATAAACAAATGATGTGGAAGTCATATAGATGTGCTGGAAATGATGAAGACTACAACATTTATAAAGAAGCACTTAATCAAGCTACAGCTGAAATTAGAAATTCAAAGAGAAGCTATGAAAAAAAATTAGCTAGTAATATAAAACATGACAGTAAGAGTTTTATGCGTATATTCGAAGCAAACAGAAAGTTCAGGATAAGGTCGGTCCTCTAGAAGATAGTGCTGGAAATACAATATCAGAGGGATTCTTAATGGCAGAAGACCTGAATGAGTATTTTAATTCAGTGTTTACCAGGGAAGATATTAGTTCACTGCCAGTACCAGAGGCTAAGTTCAAGGGGACAGATTCAGACTATTTAGGACAGTTAGTTGTAACCTCGGAAATGGTAGCTAAGAAAATAAGGGCTATGAAGGATAATAAATCACCTGGAGTGGACGGGATTCCGCCCAAACTACTAATGGAAATTGTAGAACAAATTAGCGTACCGCTTGCAACAGTTTTCAATTTGTCATTAAAAGAGGGAGTGGTTCCTTTAGAATGGAAAGAGGCAAACATTATACCGTTATTTAAAAAAGGTTCGAGAAACAAGTCAGAGAACTATAGACCATTGAGTTTAACATCAGTGATTTGCAAATTATTAGAAAGACTAATTAAAGATCACATGGTGGATTTTCTTGTTAAACATAACTTGATCAACCCATCTCAACATGGGTTTTTAAAAGCGAGGTCATGCCTAACAAATATGTTATGTTTTTTGGAAGACATCACTAGGTGGGTAGATGAGGGATCACCAGTAGATATCATCTATTTAGATTTTCAAAAAGCTTTCGACAAATTACCACATCAAAGATTACTCCTTAAGCTAAAGGCCCATGGCATAGGAAATGGTATAATAAACTGGATAGAAAAATGGCTGAATGACAGAAGACAACGTGTAGTAGTTGATGGGGGGGCTTCAAACTGGAAATCGGTATTGAGTGGGGTACCACAGGGATCAGTACTAGGACCTATATTATTCTTAATATATATCAACGATTTGGACGATGATATAACAAGCAAGGTGTTAAAATTTGCGGATGATACAAAGTGTTTAGAAGGATTAAAAGTGATGGAGACAGACAGCATTTACAAGATGATCTTGATAGGTTGATCAAATGGTCTGAAAAGTGGCAAATGCTGTTCAATTTTGGGAAATGTAAATGCCTCCACACAGGTCATGGGAATGAAGAGGTAAAATATAAAATGGGGGGTACTGTTCTAAGTACTACTGTAAAAGAAAAGGACTTGGGGTTAACCATTAGTGCTGATATGAAGGTTTCAGAGCAGTGCGGAATTGCAGCGTCAAAGGGAAATCAAATCCTTGGATTAATTAGGCGAAATATAGCGTATAAGAAAAAAGAATTAATAGTACCGCTGTACAAAACAATAGTGAGGCCTCATTTAGAATATTGTATACAAGCATGGAGGCCATATCGCAAGAAGGACATAGATATGCTAGAAAGAGTACAGAGGAGAGCGACTAAAATTATACCAAATCTGAGGGATCTTAGTTACGAAATACGCCTAAAAGAATGTGGTTTAACAACACTAGAGACTAGGAGATTGAGAGGAGATCACATAGAAGTGTTTAAAATATTGAATGGTTATGAAAATATTGATAGAAACATTTTTTTCTCAGTTAAGAAAAATAGAAGGACCAGAGGACATGAAGCTACATTAGTAAAGGAGCAGTGTAGATTAGATATAAGAAAGTTCTCATTCTCACAAAGGACTGTAAATGAATGGAACAGATTATCTCCTGATTGTGTTGGTGCTAGTAGCGTGAATATGTTTAAAAATAAAATCGACACACACCTTAAAAAGGCGGGATACATGTAGATAAAAAGTATTGGACTCTCGATAAGCCAAAAGGCTTCCTTGTCCACCTGCCATCCAGAGTAATTTTCTGGATGGCAATCTTGTTAAATCTTGTTGTTACTTGAAGGACGATGCTACTTCGTGAACGATGCGGCCGTTAAGCTTCGTTATTCTGTCCGGTTTTCACTGAAGTAGAGGCGCATGCATTTGTGCAGAAGCATGTTTTAAAAGGAAAGTATGCCGGTAAATACATAAAATGCAAAACGTATGGCAATAACTGTTTCGTTTCGGCCGAATGTGATCAGACGGATTACAGACAGCGTAAGTTGAAGACACACCGTAACACAAGCGTTTACGAAATACGTCGCGGAATGAAGAATAGAAGGGAATATATCAAATCAAAATAGACAGCGGGAAAGTACGAAACGCTAATCTCACATTGAATTGAATGTTAACCGAGCCATATATTATTGCACCGTGACATACAATTGAAATCAGTCTTACTAAGCGGAATGAACGCCGATAGTCTTTGGCTGATTTATTGATCAAAGAAACTATTCAGTACATACGGGAGAGCGGGGCACAGTGTACCAAGGGGAACAATGAATCAGTGGCTGTTTATAAAAAAAACTGACACATGAGAATCACAAAGATGCTGTCTTCAGTCTATGCCTCTAGGCAATCCCTATCTAAACTAATGCGTGTATTCGATATAGATATCGCTGGTCTTGAACAGCAAGGTAAAGTATGTTTTTCACTATCAAAAGTAAAATTTCATTACGTGGATCCTCCAAAAATAGGAGACCAAGCACGTGTTAGTAAATAGAAGGATTGTTCATGACGTAATATGTACTCTCTCTCCGCTACAGACGGCCATTTGTAGAAAAATGCTCTGCATGGGTGATTTCGGGGTACATAGATTCGGTGTACAGGGGAGGGGGACAATTTGGCATAGTAATTATGTTACCTTTGTAATTATGTTACCTTTGTAATCTTACAATATCTGTAATCCTGTACAACTTAATCCTATGTCATTACATTTAGCTGTAATTTACATACGTTTGCCTAAAACTCTTGAATTATATTTTATTTTGGTTTTTCGATGTTTGCCTAAAGCCATTAGGCACAAGCTACTACTGTAGTGTAAACATAATATTGCAATGTAGTTATAACCCAGAACATTATGTTAAAGCATAGTTAATATAATAGTTAACGAATAATTAGCTGATTTCAGTGAAACAAATACAAAATACTATAGTCATGATTAATCTATTAGATTATTATGTGTACTGTACCTCAGGCATTTACTTGGGCTGACAAAATATTTCTATCAATATTTTAAACACTTCTATTGAGAGGAGTTCAGGTAGAAATGTTTAAAATATTGAATGGTTATGAAAATATTGATAGAAATATTTTTTTCTCAGTTAAGAAAGATAGAAGGACCAGAGGACATAAAGTTACATTAGTAAAGGAGCAGTGTAGATTAGATATAAGAAAGTTCTCATTCTCACAAAGTACTGTAAATGATTGGAACAGATTATCTTCTGATTGTTTTGGTGCTAGTAGCGTGAATATGTTTAAAAATAAAATCGACACAAACCGTAAAAGGGCTGGATACAAGTAGATAAAAAGTATTGGACTCTCGATAAGCCAAAAGGCTTCCTTGTCCACATACCATCTAGAGTTAATTTTCTGCATGGCAATCTCGTTAAATCTTGTTCTTATTAAAGTTGTTTGTGAACATGGACAATATATACCTGTAGTCAATGTTTTCAGCAAACTTCCACGGGGAGGCTGAGTCAGGTTCTGCAAGTATTAAATATCAACAAGAGAGTTATAAGGGAGACATATATCAATTATTACGGATCAATTGTAACGCAGATTTTCCACGTCGTTCAGATTATCCGACTGCTGCGTTGCTTGCACTGTGCATGTTAGATTTAACAATGCATTATATCATGCAAGATCTGTCACATTGGAATAACAGGTAATCGCAAACGATTCGTATTCACAAAAATCACCTTTCAAGTGTTGAAGTACAATTCTCATATAGAGTGAAAGCTTTTGATTGCAATAATAAATTCTTAAAATGTTGGTTATGTTTTCAGATCGTAAATGAGGATGTTGCATAGTTTGCTTTTAAAAACTTTAAAACACTTTGATAGCATAAATATTAAATCCATGACTTATTATCGGTGGCATGTAGAGTCGGGTACAATTGTAGAGACAGTTATAATTTACTGTTGAATATTGATGAAGCATGCTTTAATCGGTAATTTTTGAAAAGTGTATGATTTTGACTATATTTCATCAACGAGTCATCATAAAAAAGAGATTTGGTATGATCGATTATTTTTTTTTTATTCAAAAGTAAATCAAATATATGAGTAAGTGTTATTTTATTGATATCCTTTCAAAACTCAGCAGCGTATGGTGTGGTGATTGCAATGTTGTATATTAATTAGAGGCAACAAACACCGACTGGTTCATTATATAATTAAGTGACACAGTAGCACACAGTTGTTAGAATTGACTATTGTGTTATAATTAATCTGTACCGTTGGGTCGATTGTAACAGCAGACATGCTTTGGCTCGGTATAACATTAATTCCATAAATTGTTTTGTTTGTTGATGTTACAATTGGTCTCGGTCTCCCCTACGTTCGCTAGAATGCACGTCTGTCAGTGTGACTAGTGTCGCCCTAATTCTTCTTCAGAATATTTAAAACGTTGGCATCAATTCTGTTTCCCGGAATTTGTAGTGTTCATTAGCAGGAAGTTTGCTGGTTGGATTGTATTGATGTTGGAACCCCGTGAACGCGTCGATCACAAAAACGCCTTGCCTGCAGTGTTGCCAATGGAGCGTATTTAGAATGTGATTGTCTAGCTTGTTGCGGGAAGACTATTCATATTTTCACATTTCCCAACAATATCTAAAGCTAGGTATACATTCGAAACCGAGTTCTTTCCATTAACAGTGCTACCTTCTAACAACTGCAATACTGTCTATCACAATGTGTAGTGAAGTCACGGATGATGTGACATATCATCGATCCCAATCATTGTGAGGTCGTATAAAAAGAAATGCAACAAATCATATTCAATATATGAATGTTATAAACCAGAAAAGGGCAAACATTATGCACTTTAAATCACCGGTTACAGTTGTTTAAAGATATGAGACGTTATGTAACCACTAGTAGTTGTATTGTTCATCTATTTCTGAGGAATTATCTTTAAAAATAAATGTACTTTCAATCAGCTTTGAAGTTTTACAATTCTATGTGATCGTATCTATAAAAAAAATCGAAGATAATATTAATCCCAGTCCCAATATAGGTTTGAACGTATGCCTAATCGCGTTAGTTGGCATTTTGCTGGCATTTTCACGTAATATGGTCTTTCTGCAATAAAACGCAGTATGAATAGGAGAAGCTCAAATAACATACGTTTTTGCTACTGCGACGACGTTATTGACAGCATCGTAGCCTCGTTCAGCGGGCGCCATTGCTACTTGTTCGACCAACCTCCGGTAATATTCATCAATTATCCGCTTTCGTTCTTCCTCATGTTTCTCCCTCGAAAGACCTCTCATGAAGATACGATTGGTCACACTGCGTAGCGATTGTACAAACGATTCAGCGTGGGCTATTGCAGCTGTAGAATCTACATCCAAAGAAACAAGCTATGTTTATCAGGTATATAGTACCAGAAAAAAAATTAATTACTTGATTTAATTGATGATTGATTGAATGACTGATTGATTGCTTGGTTGATTGTAATATAAAACAAGACAGCAAAAGTGTTATGCATATGTTCGAAGCAAAGAGAACGTTCAGGATAAAGTCGGTCCTGTAGAAGATAGTGCTGGAAATATAATATCACAGGGATTCTTAATGGCAGAAGGCCAGAATTAGTATTTTAATTCAGTGTTTACCAGGGAAGATATTAGTTCACTGCCAGTACCAGAGGTTAAGTTCAAGGGTGCTGATTCAGACTATTTAGAACAGTTAATGGTAACCCCAGAAATGGTAGCTAACAAAATAAGGGCTATGAAGGATAATAAATCACCTGGAGTGGACGGGATTCCGCCCAAACTACTATTGGAAATTGTAGAACAAATTAGCGTACCGCTTGCAACAGTTTTCAAGTTGTCATTAAAAGAGGGAATGGTTCCTTTAGATTGGAAAGAAGCAAACATTATACCGTTATTTAAAAAAAGGTTCAAGAAACAAGTCAGAGAACAACAAACCAGTGAGTTTAACATCTGTGATTTGCAAATTATTAGAAAGGCTAACTAAAGATCACATGGTGGATTTACTTGTTAAACATAACTTGATAAACACATCTCAACATTAATTTCTAAAACCGAGGTAATGTTTAACAAACATGTTATGTTTCTTGGAAGATCCCACTAAATGGGTAAACGAGGGATCACTAGTAGATATCATCTACTTAGATTTTCAAAAAGCTTTCGACAAAATGCCACATCAAAGATAACTGCTTAAACTAAAGGCCCATGGCGTAGGAAATGGTATAATTAACTGGATAGAAAATGGCTGATTGACAAAAGACAATGAGTAGTAGTGGATGGTGAGGCTTCAAACGGGAAACCAGTATTGAGTGGGTTACCACAGGAATCATTACTAGGACCCCTATTATTCTTAATATATATCAACGATTTGGACGATGATATAACAAGCAAGGTTTTGAAATTTGAGAATGATACAAAAGTGTTTAGAAAGATTAAAAGTGATGGAGAAAGACAAAATTTACAAAATGTTCTTGACAGGTTTATAAAATGGTCTAAAAATGGTGAATGCTGTTCAATTTTTGGAAATGTAAATGCCTCCACACAGGACATTGGAACGAAGATGTACAATATACAATGGGAATATTATACTAAGTACTACTGTAAAAGAAAAGGACTTAGGGTTAACCATTAGTGCTGGTATGAAGGTTTTAGAGCAATGCAGAATTGCAGCTTCAAAGGGAAATCAAATCATTGGATTAATTAGGCGAAATATAACCTATAAGGAAAAAGAACTAATAATATCGCTGTACAAAACAATAGTTAGGCCTCATTTAGAATAATGTGGAGGCCATATAGCAAGAAGGACATAGATATGTTAGAAACAGTACAGAGTAGAGCAATTAAAATGATACAAAAACAGAGGGGTCTTAGTTATGAAATACTCCTAAAAGAATGTGGTTTAAGAACACTAGATCCCAGGAGGGGTCTTAGTTATGAAATACTCCTAAAAGAATGTGGTTTAAGAACACTAGATCCCAGGAGATTGAGAGGAGTTCAGGTAGAAGTGTTTAACATATTGAATAGTTATAACATATTGATAGAAAAAAAAATTTCTTAGTTAAAAAAGATAGAAGGACCAGAGATCATGAAGTTACATTAGTAAAGGATCAGTGTAGATTAGATATAAGAAAGTTCTCATTCTCACAAAGGAATGTAAATGAATGGAACACATTATCTGCTGATTGTGTGGTTGAATGTAGCGAGAATATGTTTAAAAATAAAATCGACACATTCCTCAGAAGGGCGTGATACACGTTTATAAAATGGTTGGACTCTTGATAAGCTAAAGGGGTTGTCCACCTGCCATCTAGAGTCAATTATCTGGGTGGCAATCTTGTTAAATCTTGTTAAACTGAACAAATTTATGCTACTTCTTGAGAGGAAATGATATACGTTTCTTTGGTAATATTTTGTTTTAGAAAATAAACTGTGATATCACAGGCCATATTATGATAATCCTTCACCCTTGAGTAACAATATATGTGAAAGTACGCAACTAATATAAACCAAACTGTGGCGAAAGGAAGAGGTATAGCAGGCATGCTGTGTTTTCTTACCTTTTTTGGTTGACGTCAACCACCGTTCCTGCCAGAAGCGTTCGATTGTCTGCGTCTCCATTGCAATCAATTGTAGCCCAGATTTTTTTACGGTACTGTTATCTTCGAATGCAACTGACAGCTCTTCAGTTTTGTGAAAGTATTCAGGCATAATCGTTCTGAGAAACTCGTCCTGAAAACAAACGATATTGTGATGTATCATAGGATAAGTATGTCAACAAGTTGATGCGATGTTTCCGGATCAATGCCTCTGTGAATAATATATACATACCTCCTAGAGAACTACCAAGCATTTACGGACGAATTTGCATCTGAATTAGCAGAAGTACAAAAATGTAAAAGTGACATCATAACTGCGGGTGATCACAATATTGATTTGCTGAAAAGTAACGAAAAACCCAATATATATGACTATATCGATACAATAACTTCACATGGTTTCTTCCATAAATCACTTTGCCAACAAGACTGTCAGAATACCATGGAACACGTATCAATTATTTTTTATGTAATCTGTCTGAAAGATTCTTCAAATCCTCAGCTGGTATTCTTATAAGCAATATTACTTATCGCTTTCCTTATTTTCTTTGTTTGGACTATCTCGAAACTTATAATGCTCTACCAAAATGTGTACAACTAAAGTAGCATAATTTTGACTCGCTTAATTAATTAAAAATTGAAATACAAAACTCAAATAATTGATGATAAAATTAAAAAAGGATACTTATTCAGATCACAATAACAACTATGATATCCTTGATAACATTACTATTACTGCTGTGGACAAGATCTTGCCTTTTAAAATAATAAAATGTAATAAATATAAACACAAGAAAACAACTTGGATTACTCATGGCATCATTAAAATAAAACAGACTCCGGTAATTACGGATCAATGCCGTATACTCAAAGCTAATTTGCAAACTTATAATATAATTTTTAAAATAAATATTCGATTGGCTGAGCAAACGCATTATCAGTCCAGTTTTGAAAAGCACAAACATGATTTTAAAAAGACCTGGTGCTTAATTAAATACATTATTCAAAAACACCCCAAGAAAGAACAATTTCCGGATTCGTTCAAAGTGGACGGAGAAATGGTAAGCGATATATGCATTATGGCAAATAAATTTAACTCGTCTTTTTTTACACGTATTAGTCCAACACTAGCCTCTAAGTTAACTACAACTGATGGTATATCCTATAAAGATTATTTGTAAAACCGAACACCTTCGGTTTTAAACCGATTGAGGTTGATAATGCTGTCAACATAATTGATCAATTACCTCCAAAATCGAGTTGCGGAATAGATGGTATATCAACCAAAATATTAAAATTGATAAAACACGATATTTGCAAACCAGTCACCGTAAGTATAAATCAATCCATAATGACTGGTATATTTCCAAACAAATAAAAAATTGCTCAAGTTATTCCCCTTTTCAAAAAACGTGATAATTCTAACCTTGACAATTATCGTCCAATTTCAATCTTGCCAGCTATTTCAAAGATTTTTGAAAAAGATTATGTTTAGTCAAATACACGAATATTTCCATTCCAAAATGTTATATTATAATAGCCAATACGGTTTTAGACAGAAACATTCTACTGAATTTGCGACACTCGAAATTATGGATAGAATTATAAAAGAGTTTGATAAATCGGCTACGCCAATTAATTTAAACCTTGATTTATCAAAAGCGTTTGACACAGTTAATCATAATACATTGCTACATCATTTAAATTACTATGGATTAAACGATACGGCACTTGATCTTTGTAGGAGATATTTATGCAATCGTAAACAATATGCAGAGATTGAAAATTGTAAGTCTAAAGAAACAATTATCACCACTGGCGTTCCACAAGGCTTAATTTTAGGACCACTCTTGTCTATTATATAGATCAATAACACAGCATTTTTGTGTGACCTTTTTAAATTCGCTACTTATGCAGATGACACTACACTTAGTAGTACACTAAGGTCATTTAAAGTTTCAGAAGGTCAAATGCAAAATGAAAATATTAACAAAGAACTCACAAATGTTAGTGATTGGTTGAAAGCAAATAAACTTTCACTAATTACCAAAAAAACTAAATTAATGATTTTTCATATGCCTCAAAAGGAAGTAGAGTACCCTCTATTAGAAATAGAAGGGATAAACATTGAAGGTGTAACTGATTTTATTTTTTTAGACATTACCATAAATAAACATTTAAACTGGCAGAGTCGCACAAACAAAATAGCACATAAAATAACTAAAACAATAGGAATTATAAATAAACTTTAAAAAAAATTACCACTTCAAACATTATATATTACGTATAATTATCTAATTCTCCTTCACTATTTATAAAACACTTCAATAACTAAAGTTGGTGGACATTTATAAACTCCAGCAACTAAAATTCTACTATAAATTAATTAACAATCTATTACCCGAATATTTCTAAGTTATTCCTTGCACATATAACTATGACATTCATCAATACAACACACGTAAACAAAATGATCTGCGTACGCCTAGAGTACATGCATTTGCTAAGAAATGCATTATATATCGCGTAATTGAGACAGTTAATAATACACCAGACATTATCATTCAGAACATTTATACACACAATCTACATTGTTTCTCGAGTTACATCAAAAATTACATTATTCTTAATTATGAATCATGCTGTTTTATCCAGAATTTATATATTTGTAACTCTTAAAGCAATGATTATAATTTACTAATCTGATCATACTATGTACATGTTGTTATTGTTTACATTTGTGGAGTGGCTCCCGTGCTAGCGACAATATATATGTCTTAACGGGAGTCTCCCCGACCTTACATATTATTGATATTACCAATGCATTAATGCATATAATGTATATGTTGACAACGTCAAATAAATCTTGAATCTTGAATCTTGAACGAATGGGTTGGTGGTTATCTTGATAAAACATGCTGGATTTCGGATTTTATAAAACGACAACACCATTAAATATTACACTAAATCATACACGCACACGCACACGCACACGCACGCGCACACGCACAAGCACGCGCACATGCACAAGCATAAGAACACGCACTCGCATCGCACGAGCAAAAGCACACGCACAAGCACATGCATACACACACGCACACGCCCGCTCACGCACATATAACATAAATTAAAGTTTTTTTACTTCTGATATGAGTTCTTCGTGCATCATCTCTCTCCATATATCCGTCATGGATTTGAACAAGCACCAAACATCAGCGCCAGTCTCGGTGCAGGGGCAAAATTCACTGCTTAGTGTCACAATCAGCAGTCGACCGCCTATCAGAGAAACCATGTCGGTGCCATTGTACATTTAATAATAATAATAATAAGATAACTTATATTTCGCCTAAATCCTTGACAACCAAGCTCAGAGCCGCATCAAAACAACAGGATTGGTCAATCTCAAAATCCATAAGCAGTATTCCAGTTGTCAACAAATGGGCCAAGGCGCTAGGGAACTACGGTGGATTTGGGAAACATCACCATTAGCAATCAAATAAAAAAATCACCAGTAGATACATTCCAGTGCAGGATTTGCAGAGTATCTTATAAGGTTGTATACGGTTGATTTTGTAGGCATCTATTAGCATAGACAGGGTTTTGTTTGGAAAAAACGTTTTCCCGTGGAATGCCGGGTAACTCAGCTAGTTAACATAGATAACATTGTTTTTTTTTCGTTATATCGGGTAACTTCCAAACGTGTGTAGAGCGTTATGTTAAAATGCATAAGGCAGTAGGTTTTCGATTTTTATTCATCCAGTAAAACATACGCGTGTTATTTTCTGCGACACATAGGCTTTCATCATTTGGGTGGCCTGGTGTTGCCGTTGTAGTTTATCTGATAGACAATCTACACTTGTATCTGGTCCACATATCAGCTTCACCAAACCTTTCCAGTTGCGCTTCCTTAACAGCAAAACGTGCGAGTAAATAATTACAAACGCAACCAATGGATCCGCAAAACATCTCCATCTCAACGCCACATCGAGGCTTTTTTAAGCACAACGGGGGTCAATTATACGTACACATTAAACAAATTATGGCCCCTAAGATACCATCCCAGAGACGCAACCAGGGGAAAATATAAATTTACGATCCACCCGAAAAGACCCGCGAGTAAACCTATTTTTGTTAGCCCCATACATGAAAAACTGACTGTGATTCGATATTAAAGGAATTCGTAATGATCATCATAACTCATTTGCTGAAACATTGTAGCCTCGATTACACAGGCTCCGCAATGAGGCAGCAACGTTTTTTCTCCTTACAAGAGCTTGAGAACTTTATTATATATATATGTATATATATATATATATATATATATATACATAGAGCAAAATATAAGTCGCAGGTTCATATAGCAACGCTTTCATTTATGGGTATACGAATATATTGGACAGCATCACACACATATGCAAACGTCATTATTAGTGCCAAAAACACCTTACCCAGGTTCCAGCCACTAGCGTAGTGAAATCGTTTAACTATAGGATAATATAAAAACAGGGGGCGGCCGCTGCGCTCGTACGAAGACATTTTACTTACATAATTTGGAGAGTTTTGAAGTGTACATATAATGGAATCCCTTTCCGAACCCGATCGCGCCAAGTGATTCGAGATCGGATGTGTGGTGTTGAGGTATATACCTCATCATCTATTATACACACGTCTAATACGTGGCCAGTTGCAAAGCGAACTTTGTAAAAGGCTTCTCGATACATAAGTGCATCTATGTTTTTCGCCTTAGATTAAAGTAGAGCACGATTTAAATTAATACATACCAGATACAAGTTCCTTGGCTCTGTTGAGCAAAAAGTTTTCCCAGTCTCGGGCGGATGCACCATAAACATGCGCTGTTCGGGAGATCCTTCCGCGAAGTGCAGGCTGAACACTTCGGGTGACGTTACACTTGGGCTACAACGATACCACGATGTGTCCGTTATGATGAGAGACTACTAACGGATTATATAAACACGGTATACTGTCAATGTTGAGAAAAGATTTTGAGTAGTATTACAGATATGCCATAACGTTTACATATCAGACCTGATGACCATCCTTCCTCCTGCTCTGGTTCATGTTATTTACCTGTTGCACTTTTTCCCCCTTACGATTACAATTATACAGAATAGGCATATGGTTGATTGTGAAAGCGCCAGTTGATCAATACCATTTATGGAGGTGTGTTAACTGAATAATATATTACCTATAATTACGTATGTATAATTAACATAATACAAATGTGTGATTCTTAATCACTGCTGAACGTTGCTGCGTGATCTGTGATATATGAATATTGTTGAACGGTATCTAGACATTTATGGTACATGACACTGTTATATCACATACAAACATCTATCTACATTTATGGTACGTGACATTGATATATCACATACAAACATCAATGTGGACATTTATGATACATGACACTGCTATATCACATAAAACATCTATCTAGACATTTATGGTACATGACACTGTTATATAACATACAAACATCTCGGTGTCATTGTGTGTGTGTGTGTGTGCGTGTGCGTGTGCGTGGGTGCGTGCGTGTATGCGTGTGTGTGTGAGCGCCTGTGCGTATTTGTGAGCGCGTGTGTGAGTGTGTGAGTGTGTGCGTGTGTGCGTGTGTGCATGTGTGCGTGTATGCGTGTGAGCGTGTGTGCAGTGTGTGATCAGTGTGCATGTTTGTAAGCGGGCGCGCGTGCGTGCATGCGTGCATATATGCGTGCGCGCGTGATCCATAACTTGTAGAACTGTCGTTGGGGTGTACATAATCAATACCATAAGACATGTGAGGAATAACCTAAATAAGCACGGCCTGCAGTTAGAACATACTAAAGTCTACACTTGGTTGCCGCTGGTGTTGCCAACAACTATTTCAACCAAACGTTTTATAGTCCATTTGACAGTCATATGTGTTCAATAGCCAACCTAGAAATGTTCTATCCTATGAACTTTTTTGTTGATTTGTACTCACATGGGGACACATTCAGCTTGATTGCCCAAACAGCAACTTTGGACAACTCTGGTAATTTGTATAAATCCAGGATGGCCACTGGTCGATATCTTGAAACATTAACTTTTGAACCTCTTGTCCTAGAATGATGTATAATACCTCTTTTAAGGGGCGTTGGGGTACGTAGATTTCATTTCTGAGGTTATGTTTTCAGTTCAAGGTCAAAATCACACACTGAAGGTCAGGTGAAGGTCAAATTTGACCTCTCGTGGACAATGAATGGAAACTTATATTTTCAAAACAACGCATATCAAAAACATCCCTAGTGCACAGCACATACACTAAATAATCAATTGACACAAATTTCATAAATATCCTGAAGATAAAGCCACCATGCGTTGTCAAAGTTTGTGGCCGCTTGCGGCCTCTCAATGAAACGGGCGTCTCAAGTCTAGTGGATTAATTGAACGCGTAAAAAAATCGCGAGCGAATGGATAAATGATGTCACAAGCGTAACGTCAATTTTCAAAATGTGAAACTTAGTTCAATCTTGTTCGTGTTATAGTTGAGATCTTAAGGGGTAAGCAAATAAATCAACTTTCGACCTAATTACATGGTTATTGTTTTAGTCATGGCCGTTTCCATGGCAAGTGTATGATAAATTACTGGCAAAGGGCGGACTATTGTCAATGTTTTCATACTGTAATTCGTAGCCTGCGTTGCACACTATCATGAGCTATGGTGGTCAGTTGATGCGTAAGCAAATATTTACCAAACTGATTACGGATTTGGGTGATAATGTCATGGTAATTCATATGGAGGGTTGTGCATCCATCGTTGGATACAGGGAGAATGTAGGTAACATTTTGAAAGTTGTCAAAGTGGACACTGTGGACGAGGAGAAAGAGGATGCTTTGGTGAGAAAGATCAAAACCGAGGCACGTGATATTCCATTTAACCAGAATGACTATGATATTGGTGACTTCACCCAAGCAAAAACAAAGCAACAAACTACTGCTACACTGCTTAGGTTCGTCTCAAAGCTTATATCAAATGGACAAGTCACAAAGGCATCACTGAGTCTATCACAATCCATACAATACCGCATTACCAATGCACGTAACCAAACAACACTTGGGTTGGGTATCAAACTACATCACACGTTTGGTAGCAGTGATCTCATTAAAATCATAGATTAGCATGGATACACTGTGTCTTATGATAAGGTGCTGCTGTTCCGGAAGTTGGCGGCAAAGTATGTATGTGACTATGCTGCCACTCTGCATCTGCTGGTGGAGCTCAGTCAGACAGTCGGAATCGCATTTGGCTGGTACGACAACTTCGACTTGCTGGTATCGACTCCAAATGGTCGCCGTGAGACCCACGCCATGGCAACATATTTTCACAAGCATCAAATTGGGATCATCGAGACAGGCAGTGCTTAGCCTAGCATCAGTACTCTCATAATCCCTCGTCTCACATCCAAGGAGGCCAAGTCTGTGGACAATAACGGGGCTATTCCGCTTATGCTACATACAGAAGTTGATGAAAGGTCCAGTGTTTGAGGTGTACGTGGCCGCAGCATATCGGGGGCTGACACATATCTTCAATGGGAAATCCTCTGTGAAAGCCATGCGGTCCTTTCTGGGCGTATCAGCGGCGCTCTTGAAGCGGCTTCTATCAACAGGGCCGAAGGCATATGAGCAGATAGAGCAGTATTTGGACACTGCTCGCGTCCATCCAACTGGCCGGCACTGAGTGGACAACTTCCTTTCTCCCACACTCCTCCTCCACCAATTTGAGCGTGCAGAGAGAGAGGGTGACAGTACTTCTTCCTCGCTGGTCACGTGCAGTATGCCCGCTATCTCACTCAGTACCTGCTGGAGATGCGAGCGCTCCCTGCTGAGGCCAAGGCGGACCTTGTGTCCAGCGCCTTTGGTTGCATACTGGAACTCTGTCACTGGTGATCAGTTTGGCGAGCAGACTGCCATCAAGATCGGAATGGGAGCTCACAAGTAATTGACTGTGTCTGCTGAGCTAGTTTGTGAGTGGATTGAAGCCATCACCGTGCACGTGTCAGACCGCGTGGACTACATCTACTCTACTGATCCACCAGGCCATTCTGCGCAGAAACGGCACAACGAGGAGTTTAGCATCGGCGTGTCGTGGATGCGGGTGTCTCCACAAATCCAACAAGTCGGGGCTGGTCAAACGCCTGGGAGTGTTCGAGATCTCGCTAACAGCTGCTGAAATTGTCATCGTGGATGTGCAGCAGCTGTTCTACCGTATCGTGTGGCCACAAGGCAGCAGTCCCTCAAAATTGATCGCATCCATCCTGGGTCGTCTGAGTCACCATTTAGATGGTACTGAAAAAATCATTGTCTTCGACAAGGACCAATATGTATCTGCCAAGGATGACGAGAGAATACGGCGGGATAGTGAAATTATCCTCGACTACGAGCTCTCCATCACCAATCTTCTGCCCAAAAGAGGTGCAATCCTGAAGAACAAGAACAACAAGCGCAGCTTGGCGAGCATGTTGTCTACCTTCAGTGTAGGAGAGAATGTGACGATGGAGACTCGTGACGATGATGCGTTTGGTCATGATGAGGCGGACATCACCATGACCTCTTATGTTATTGAAGCTGCCAACTCTGGAAAAAGCGTGACCCGTGTATTTAGCGACGACACAGACGTGTTTACCCTACTAGTCTATTGGGTGTATCGGGAGGAGATGGAGTGAAGGTGCAGATTTAGCGGTGAGATGGGACAGTGCTGGATAGTAACGCCACCTGTGCTGACATAGGGCCACAGTGCCTACAGGTGCTTGGCATGCACGCCCTCAGCGGATGCGACACCACCTCATATCCGTATGCCAAAGGCAAGGTCAACGCACTAAACACCTTGCTCACTGGGGACTTCATTGGTTTGGATGTTGTGCTGGCGGAAGTGGGCGCCACGCAGGCAGATTTGATGGATACGGAGAAAACCTTCTTCAGCCCTCTGTATGGTCAGCCACCGGCGACATCCATGGAGTCTGCACGCTTCGCATTATTCACCAAGAAGAAGAAAAGTCCCGAAGTCAAGGCCCTGCCTCCAACATCCGCCAACCTGCTCTTGCACGTGCTGCGGGTCCGTCTGCAGGTCATGCTGTGGAAAATGGCAAACCAGCAATCCCCACCCGATGAGTCAGCCGATATCACTCACTTGGGGTGGGAGACACGGGATGGCGTCCCCTCTCCTGTTATTGCTCAGGGTGACCTTGATCCATCACACCTGTGTGTTGTGATTCATTGTGAGTGTATGACACAGGACAAGAAGTGCAGCAGGGAGGTTTGTGGCTGCCACAAAGAACATCTTTCGTGCACGTCATACTGTAACTGCTCTGGCGAAGAGGGCTGCTGTAATCCGTACACTAAGACAAAAGAGGTTCAGGCTGGAGACGAAGAGGGTGTCAAGATGGAGGATACTGAGGAGGTGGATTTTGAAGATGAGAGTTTATAGGATGAGGACGTAGATTTGAAGGCCATGAGGATGCTGAGGACGGTCTTGCTGATCCTGATTACCTGGGTGATGAGTGGGAGTAGGTAAAAGATGACGATTATTAGGCGATATATGCAGTTACTAAGATAGCGTAAACCTTACGCTTATAACGTAGCATTGTGTAAAACTATCTTATATCCAGAATTAAGGATATCAATCCTTGTATCATGCCCACAATGATTTTCGTGCATGAATACTTAATGCAAGAATTTCCCTCACAAAGAAATATGAATGCCAATGTTCATAATGATATTTGCACTATACACTACATGTAACAAATGTGACTACGTGCTTGAAATATGACTGATTACTGTTTTTTTCGCACGAAAAAATGTGTCAAATATTATAAGATTATCCATTTATGTGCATGAATAAACTAAAATATAAATTAGTAGAAATTTCCGTTCATTGTCCAAGAGAGGTCAAATTTGACCATTACCTGACCTTTAGCGTCTGATCTTGACCGGGGACTAAAAAAATGACATTAGACATGGATTCTACGCACAACAAAACCCCTTAAAAGAGGTATTATACATCATTCTAGGACAAGATATTCAAAAGTAAATGTTTTCAAGATATCGACCAGTAGCCATCATGGATTTATGCAAATTACCAGAGTTGCCCAAAGTTGCTGTTTGGGCAATCAAGCTGAATTTGTTCTAGTACCCCATATGAGTACAAATCAAAAACAAAATTAATTGGATAGAACTTTTCTAGGTTCATGAAATGACAAATGGACTATACACAATTATCAAGATCATCCGTAAATCGTTAGCTCAGTCCACCATGTCGTAGTATTCTTCACACACGTGACACTTTGTGGGTGCATCTGTTCATCAACACATTAGATAGTCTCACGGACATGTTACATACGGCGTTAAATGTAATGTTTTAACGTAAACGTTTTGTTACCATTTCGATAGCCACGACAGAGCATTGATGGAAAACCCGAGATGAACTGTTGCGTCAGGCAGACACTGTTTGTAGAAGCTTCTTCCACAGCAGGTCACAAACACGTTCTTGAGATCTTCGAGGTAGCTGCACAATCCTCCACCTATTTGTTAAATATACACTCGGCTTATATTTCGAATTTTATGTTATAACTCAAACGTTTAAGCAAAAACCACTATGGCATGTGAGACTATTATTGTCAACAAAATTTACACAATGTATATCGATATGCAAGGATTTAAAAAAAAATGTTAAGTATGATAATTATTTCAACATTACAAACCTTCGAGTAAATGTATCAAAGTGTTGAAGTCATTGGTTGGTTGATCTTCGTAGATGATGTGAACTTGTTGGTCTTCTCCGTACGTCTTCTGGACCCAGTCTGAAATAAATAAATAATGTGCAATCAATCATATCAAAACCTCTTGAGACTGTTTGATATATAGCCAATGATCGATGTTGTCAATTTGTAGGCTTTCTACATAACCGTGGATAAATGAGTGGATTTGTCTTTACGTGTTTGTCAATATTATGTTCTCCATTATAACAAATTCAAAGAAGGGTATTTGAACGATTAATATAACAAACTACGTAGACTTGACCACACACGAATAACAACTACATATAATGTTTAGTAGCTCGGGCAAAAAAAGTCAAAGAGGTTTGATATATAAGACAGTTTTGAGAATGGAATAAGAACAACTGACAGAGTGTAAGGATACATTCAGTAGACATGGACTGAAAGCTACTCTGGAGAAGACGGGGGTACTATGGGTTGGGCATGTAAACAAAGAGCTGGAAATACACCTGGAGGTGAAGAAACTAAAACAAAGGAACAGTTTTATATACACGGGTGCAGTGAAATGAGGGGAAGGCATCTCAGATACCGAAATTCGCAGAAGGATAAACGTAGGGGGCGAACGCTTGAAGGTAAATCGAGTGTGTGATGGGAAACATATTCATATAAACTCTAAGGAAATGTGTTCAGCTCGCGTGTAACGCCAGTATACCTGCGTGGCCTAGATACTATGGCAATGACAGGAATACTACTGGAGAGGGTACACGTTTGCGAAAACAACTGGGACAGATGGATTGCGGAAGTGCAAAGAAGTGATAAGCGAATAATATAGGTGGAGTTTTGCGTAAAAGAAACGTTTTATGAAAAGGTTTGTGAAGGGTCGATTAAAGTGGGCGGAACATATGGAGGGAATGGGAGAAGAACGGTTGGTGAACAAAGCAGATGCCCAGAAGATGGACGGTTGAAGGAGGCGAGGAAGACCTAGACTGCGATGGGAGGACTGCGTAAAGAGAGATTTGTAAGTTTTGTGAGAGTAGTGAATAGAGAGAGCGAAAGATAGAGGGGAACGGAGAAATGTTGGTGGAGAGGGCAGTGCAAGATCAGAGAAGGGAAAGAAGAAAACACGTAACACAATTCGAGGATTGGAATCGAGGCCAACGTCAAACCTGATAGACAGGGAAATAAGAGCGGAACAATAGATGTACTCACTTATGCAGTTAGTGATCAAGCTAATCGAGTTGATGCCGTCGGCAGTCCCGTAGTCACATATGACAAACGGTCCATATCCCGGGGTGAACGGGATGGAACCTATTTTAAGAAAACTTGCCGAAGCACTACACAGTATTCGCCAAAACATCTCTACTATTCCTTAAATAAATAAACTAGTATTTAACCAACTACCAACAGCTATATAGTATTAACACAAAATATTGCTTTTTTACACAAACATACACGCACATGCACACGCACACGCACGCGCACGCGCACACACACGCACGCACAAACACGCACGCACATTCTATATCGCTCCCGCTCTAGTTCACGCTCACTCTCGTCTCTCTCTCTCTCTCTCTCTCTCTCTCTCTCTCTCTCTCTCTCTCTCTCTCTCTCTCACACACACACACGCACACGCACATTCTCATATACACGCACCCACACACACACACACGCACACACACACACACACACACACACACACACACACACACACACATAAACACGCACCATTCGGAAAACTACGTGTACTTACTTAATAACCCCTTGATTCTAGACCAAGCGCTTTTCACAACTTCTTGATGCAGTGGCGTTACGTAGCCGTATAAGTCATATTCAGTGTACAATTCATTACCGCACCCAACTGCGTATTGTTCTACAGCTGTCATTTTTCACAATACTATCGTATCTACAACAAATATTTATAACCAGACTTTAGTTGTCTTTAGTACAACCTCTATGCAGCGGTGGTATCGATTAATGCGGTTCTTCTGCTGCCGTGCCATGGCAGTATTTAAATAACGAGTTGTTGGTAAATGTATACGTGAACAGAACTACAACGCGTGCAAAAGGTTTGAACTTTAGTATCAATACTTCTAAGCCCCTTAACACAGCTGTTTGTTAAGGCGTCACCAACGAATACCATGTGAATTAAATAATCCTGGATGCTAAGTGGCGTGGTTGACCTAGAAAAACACATTATTATGACAATTAAACATAACCAGCACGGATATTAACGCGTACCAACTAATGCGTAATGCAAATGAAAAGGTCTCTGTCGTTATTACGTTTGGTGGAGCAGTCATTGGAAAGTAATGTAGCGTACTAGCAGAAAACGTACTTAGGTTTACGTAGGTTGTTTCTGACTGTAGGCGGTGGCATCAGTGGTCAGATCTACGTATGTTTCTGTAAAAGCTCTACGGCTTTCTGGCAAGGCGGTTATGTAGTCGTAGAGGAGTTCTTCAGTTCTCTGGGTGGTTTTGAAATGAGTTGATACTAGGTGCATTTACTACATGTTCTGGTAAACTGTTCCACAATTGTTTTACTCTGATTAACACGCTCTCCTTTCTTGTATTTACATTTGAACGTTGTTGGAATATTGTCAAACTATGACCCGTTGTTCCTTCCTTTATTTCACAGTCTTTGCATAACATGACAATGTTAGAAGATACATTAATATCATACTTGCCCTTTAACAGTTTATATACTTCCATCATATCTCCGCGTGTTATTATATATGCTAATGTGGGGAGTTTCAACCTCTTAAGTCTTTCCTGGTAAGGACTATCCTTCATTCCTGGGAGTTGCTTAGTTGCACGTCTCTGCACATTTTCTGTTGGATCCATATATGTTTGTTTATAAGGGGACCATCTGATTACTGCGTAATGTAAATTACTCCTTACTAAAGCTTTTTATAAAACTGTTATCACTTAAGGTTGTAAACGACCTTCTAATAATTGTCATTATACTGTTTGCTTGATTAATCTTTTGGTTGGTATGCCTGTCAAATTCTAGTTTTGACTCAATACTAACCCCAATATAGTTTCTTCTCCTATAAGATCTAACTCATGGACCATATTATTGATTTTTAAATTGTAAGTATACATATGTTCATCTTTTTTTCCTAAGTGCATCAGTTTACATGTTTTTGGATTATATTTTAATAACCATTGGTTAGACCATGATGTACGTTTATCTAAATCTTCTTGCAGTGTGTTATGGTCATCTGTGTTATTAACTGTTCCGTTTACAGTCCAGTAAAAATTAGCAAATTTGTACCAAACCCGAACATTTTAATTAAAAAGCGTGTTTCCTGAACGTCCATAAAAAACAACCAAAATCAACCCTGGGGAACCTCGATTTTTTATGAACTATATACGTACCACGTCAGTCGCTTTTTGTAACATTTTCTTTTTATTAGCTGTCCATAC